>CAUYQV010166986.1:0-33457 GCA_963574575.1 Galagoides demidoff
AAAAAAAAAAAAAAAAAAAGATTTCATTCTACTCATTAACCAATGAGAGAACCAGACAAATGTTAGAATCAAAGAGATGTTAGAATCAAAAGAGAATCCTGAAACAGACACATTTATAGATCAAAAGTATTGAAATGAATACATAAATAAAGGCAAATTCGCTTTTTCATGGAGTGAAGGGAAGTCTATTAAGCCTCTCTAATAATTCAGAGACAGCAAATAGCAGACAACCTGAAGAAGTATGCTGTCTGCAGATAAAATTTTTTTCCTCTCAGACTGATAACCATGCTATCAGGTTTTTAGGTATCATTCGAGAGTAGTCTTTAACATGCAAACATGTTAAAAGTACATATACTGTGGTCTTTAAACACATAGGTCTGCTGCCATACTTTCCACAGTGTTTGAAATCCCCCCCTCTTTTTTGGACAGAGTCTTATTTTGTTGCCTTTGGTAGAGTGCCATGGCATCAGACCTCACAGCAATCTCAAACTCTTGAGCTCAAGCAATTGTCTTGCCTCAGCCTCCTGAGTAGCTGGGACTACAGGCGCCTGCCACAGCACCTGGTTATTTTAGAGATGGGGGTCTCACTCTGGCTTGGGCTCAGGTCTCGAACCTGTGAGCTCAGGTGATCTACCCTCCTCAATCTCCCAGACTGCTAAGATTATAGGTGTGAGCCACTGTACCTGGCCCTTCCTCATTTATTAATATATTTAACTATTTTTTAGATGGTCTCTGAGATCCCCTCCAGTTCTGTCACTAGGCCTCCTCCAACCTAGAGAGAGCCATCAGAATAGAAGTTTTGAGCCAGGCGAGATGGTGCACATGTGAAGCCCCAGCTACTCTGGAGGCTGAGGCAGGAGGATCAGGATCATTTGAGGCCAGGAGTTCAAATCTGCAGTGTGCTATGATCACATTTGTGAATAGCCATTGCACTCCAGCCAGGGTGAGTCCCTGTCTCTAAAAAAAAAAAAAAAAGTTTCTTCCTCATCTGAGGGTAGTAAATGACAATTCTCCCCCATGGAGTCCTAGGAAGTTTCCTGAGCAGGCACCAGTCACTGTCATACCTCCAAGTTACAGGTTCATATCTGTCTGCATAGGTCACAGTCATCAGAGGACATGTGAAACCCTGATCCTGGAAAAGAAAACAGAAGAGAGAATGACAGATAGGAGATAACAAGTGCAAAGGGACTCCAGAGCAGAAGTCCCTCATAGGGCCAAACAGCTTAAAAGCAGTGTAGCCGACCAGGCCAGGTGAAATAGCGGGTGGTAACAAGTGTGGCAGACAGGAGCATGTACTCCTGGTCTCACCCCTGCTAGGTTCCACTGCCAAGAAGGCATGTGAGCCTCTTATTGCCAAGAGCCTCATTCCCCCTTTTTTTTTTTTTTATAGAGACAGAGTCTCACTTCATTGCCCTCAGTAGAGTGCTATGGCATCACAGCTCACAGCAACCTCCAACTCCTGGGCTTAGGTGATTCTCCTGCCCCAGCCTCCCAAGCAGCTGGGACCATAGGCACCTGCCACAATGCCTGGCTATTTTTTTTTTTTTGCAGTTTGGCTAGGGCTGGGTTTGAACCCACCACCCTCTGTATATGGGGTTGGTGCCCTACCCACTGACCCACAGGTGCCACCCAAGAGCCTCATTCTTCAAGACAAGACAGAAATACACATCTTAATGCAAAAACTGTTTTTTTTTAAATTTTTGTATTCCTATGTACAGATCATTGCCAAGCAAAAATCTTTCCATTAACAAAAGAGAGAATCTTGGTTGGGCATGGTGTGGTTCACACCTGCAATCCTAGCACTCTGGGAGGCTGAGATGGGTGGATTGTTTGAGCTCAGGAGTTGGAGACTAGAATGAACAACAAAAAAATTAGCTGAGCGTGGTAGCATATACCAGTAGTCCCAACTACTCTAGAGGCTGAGGCAGAAGGATATTTGAACCTAGGAGTTTGAGTTTGCTATGAGCTAGGCTTGAGGCCATGGCATTCTGACCCAGGAAACTGAGTGGGACTTTCTTTCAAAATAAAATAATAATAAGAAATAACAAATAAGCCAGGTGTGGTAGCTCACGCCTATAATCCCAACACTCTGGGAGGCCAAGATGGGCAGATCGCCTGAACTTACATGATGGAGTCCAACCTGAGCTAGACTGGCTTCTAAAAATAGTCAGGCATTGTGGCAGGTACCTGTGATCCCAGCTACTAGGGATGTTGAGGCAAGAGACTTGCTTGAGTCCAAGAGTCTGCGGTTGCTGTGAGCTATGATACCATAGTACTCTACCAAGGGTGACAAAGCTAGACTCTGTCTCAAAAAAAAAAAAAGCCTGCATTTATGTAACACATTGATAAACATATATAGGAGAAAAAAGACTTTGAAGCAGAATGGATGGATCAAAGGAATGCACATTTGTAGGGGATGCCAAGACTCAGATGACCTCTGAGCAAGATGATCTGCAGGTGAGGGGTGGACCCTCGGGTGATTCATCCACAGGAGTTCCCTGTGGAAGAAGAGCCCGAGCCTTCAGCACGTAGCCATTATTAATTAATCCTCACCCATATTGTTCTGTCTCAATAAAAGGCTAGTGTGGAGGTTGCTCAGGACTACCCTGCAAAGAAGGGCTAGCCCGCCTTCCTCAAGCATGCACTTCTAATCCTCATCATGCTTGGTTCCTTCCTGCAGTGATTGAGACAAGGGCCAGTGGGGGCCTGTCAGGTTGAAACATCTGGCGTAAGCCGACAGGGTGCAGCAGGACACAACAGGACACCAGGGATGTGGATCAAAGGGGAAAGTGACACCCAGATGTAGGTGAAGCCTTTGGTAGACAGTGGGGGGGACTGCAAAGGGAAACTCCGCCCAGGGCAAGTGGGAGCTTATGGCCAATCTAGAAGCAAGGGAACCTCGCACAAAATAAGTGAGGTGTTTTTAAACTTCTTTTATTTCAAAACATTCTTGGAAAAATGATATAATTCATTTCTATGCCATGGGAGCACTCTGCCAGCTTGGTTGGACCTGTGGTGCCTCAGCATAAAACTGAGGAAATTAAACCAGACCAATGGATGATGATGGAGAATAATTAGACTAAGAGTTAAACCACCTTTGTGCTAGGGAACTCGTTTGAAAAAAGAGTCTGGGCTCAGTGCCTGTGGCTCAAGTGGCTAAGGTGCCAACCACATACACCTAAGGTGGCAGGTTCGAATCCAGCCTGGGCCTGCCAAAAACAACAATGACGGCTGCAACCCAAAAATAGCCAGGTGTTGTGGCAGGCGCCTGTGGTCCCAGCTACTTGGGAGGCTGAGGCAGGAGACTAACTTGAGCCCAGGAGTTGGAGGTTGCTGTGAGCTGTGATGTCACAGCACTCTACCCAGGGGGATAGCTTGAGGCTCTGTCTCAAAAAAAAAAAAGAAAAAAGAACAAGAAAAAAGAGTCTGGAATCAGTTAGCAAAGATTCCACTGGAAAAGCAGTTTAAAGCAGGAAAAACTCCACTACTGAGGAATTGTGAAGGGTGGGACCCCTGAAGGGACCGCGGGTAACCGTCTTTGAAAGGAACTGTGAAGGGTAGAACCATTAGTCCGTGAGTAACAGTCTTTTGAGATCTGCAAAGGGTGGATTTAGGACCACGAGTAGCAAAACCTTTGGAATAGGGAGAGAAAAATCCTTGCCTGCAAAGATTGCAAGGAAGGTGTTATCTTTTGTTCGCTGTTAAGTAAATATCAAAGGAAAGTTCTTGTAGTTAAAGAAATGGTAAATTCTCTCAGCTGAGATTTTCTCAGTTTGTTTTCTCAACTTAAAAAGACCTTTGAGGGAATTAGCATTACAGTCACGGTTTTTCCCTAGCAGCAGTTAATAGTTTAAATCTGTATTGGGCTTCGTCATTTAAAGAGCCCATACCTGGAATTTGGAACTTTGTCAATTACCATACTTTGCCTAGCAAGAAAAGGGCTAGGTAACAGGAAGAGCTGCCCTTACCCCATTAAAAATTATTTTGTATATAAAAAGGCGGGGAAAGGTAGCAGCCCATATAGCGTAATAGTCCTAAGTATATGCTCATTAAGTTTCTTTTCATTCTCAGTCCGAATGGAAGCCTGGCTATGTACTACAAAGGGGTTGAGGTTTTGTTCATATTATAGAGCATCAAGAGAAACAGTGGCTACCAGCCTGCTGGATTAAGGCTCGACATGAGCAGGAAACCTTGCCAGCACCTTAACAAATTTGTTTTCACTAACTTTTCTTTTATTCATAGGACCATAGTGTAGGCAATTTTATAACAGAGGAACCCTGGATCAATCTCCTCTGTGGGAACTCTAGCTGCCTCTCTCATATCACTGTCCATTCTCAGCAGGAAGCAGTTAAGAGCAGTCAGTGCCCTTTTCCCCTAAGAGGCAGTTGGAACTTCTATGCAGAGTGGGAAGATTGATATAGGATTTCATTATTTGGGGCTGTATATTAAACCCCAGGCAAGCTTAGGATGCATCTTCTAAACCTTGGAAGGTTATGACAACAAAAACCTCGCACAGCAGGCTCTGAAGTAACGGTGATTCTGGTATTGGCCAAGGTAAGGGAATTTCACTTGTTGCATTTATCTGTTTCAGCTGATCTTTACTTCTTTACTGAAATTGTGCTGCTCTTTAGAAAGGGTCTGGGCTCAAGCAAGTCTCCTGCTTCAGCCTCCCAAGTAGCTGGGACCACAGGCACCCGCCACAATGCCCGGCTATTTTTTTGTTGCAGCTGTCATTGTTGTTTTTGGCGGGCCCAGGCTGGATTCGAACCCTCCACCTTAGGTGTATGTGGCTGGCGCCTTAGCCACCTGAGCCACAGGCTCTGAGCCATCCTCTCTATCTCAACCACAAGGGCAGGGCACATGGTACAGCCCATGTAGAGGTATGTATGTGTATGTGTAATCCAGGGGAAGGGAATGTGTGGGCTATGCAGAAGAAGGTCCTGTCCTCGATTACAAGAAGCAGGAAATTCTTTTCTGTCTCAGTTTCCCAAGAACATCTCTAAGCTGTGGGAGATAAGCAGTGCTTAGGTAATTCTGAGATCAACCATCCCTACCCCAGACAGGAAGAAGCAAGCCCAGGGCATGGGCCTGGAAGAAAGTCAACTGCCTTTTCCTAACCCAAATTCTCCCCTCAAGTGCACACTGAAGGTTCCTGGAGACTTCTGAATAACCTGAATCTCTTGCCTAGAACTCTAGAGGCTTTATAAATAGGTAAAGTACTTTATCACCTAGAGATGCCCCTCGCATAAACTAGCTCATTCTACCCTTACAAGAAAATAGCAAGTCTTACAGTTGGCAGGGCTGAGTCTTAAAGAGATAAATCTAGAGGTCTTTTTTCTGCAGCTTTTTGTCATCTACACCTATGTATATGTCTCTTTTACTCAATGATAAAGACACAGAATCAGTCTACCCCCTGTGTCCCACAGAGTACTCAACATAGGGCCTTATGCAATGCTATAGATGGTTGGCTAAACACCAATAGCTAGATTAGAGAGAAATAAAGCAGGGTCTCCTATCAGGGATGAAAGTGTTGCCACTGCTCTGAGGGAGCAGGCACAAGCATCTTTCCTTCCAACCCACCATGTTCACTCTTGGACAGCCACCTGCCATCATTTTAGTATTTATTATTATATATCATTATTATAACTATCATCTATTGTCTACAGTTCTAAATTAAGTTCTTTCCAAATATCAATTCATTATTCCTCACATCCAGTATTATTAGCCCCATTTTACAGATGAGGAAACAGAAGCACAGAGAGACAGGTTAAGTAACTTGTGCAATGCTACACAGCCAGGAATAGTGGAGCTGGGATTCCAACGTGAGTGTTTATAACTTGAATGTATAATCTTCAAAGTTCCTCTACTTCCATGAGCTTATCCTCACAACAGTCCTGGGAAGCAGACCCGAGTTTCCACTGCCCACCTAAGGCCATGCTGCACATGGGGACAGATGTGAACTAAAACCTGGGTCTGTGGCTTGGAGCCTGTAGCTTAGTGGCTAGGGCACCAGCCACATACCCCAGAGCTGGCGGGTTTGAACCCAGCCCAGGCCCGCCAAACAATGACCACTGCAACCAAAAAAATAGCTGGGTGTTGTGGCAGACGCCCGTATTCCCAGTTACTTGGGAGGCTGAGGCAAGAGAATCACTTAAGCCCAAGAGTTTGAGGTTGCTGTGAGCTGTGATTCCACAGCACTCTACCCAGGGTAACAGCTTGAGACTTTATCTCAAAAAATAAAATAAAATAAAATAAAAACGTAGAAAAATAAAACCCGAGCCTCTTTGGGGCTCATTCTGACCTGCATTGGGAAGGGAAAGATGGGCCTACAAACTGTTTGGGGGAGAACCCGGACTGGGAGGCTGGGGTGAATTCACTTCAGAGATGCTGCATTTCTACAAGAGAAGGGGAGGAGAACCAAGGAGCATGAACAGAGACTTTCGCTCTGCATCTAGTTTCCATGTACACAGCCACCTTGTCTTTGCTCCTGCTGTTCACTCTTCTTGAAACACCTGCATCCCGTGCCCTTGCTCTAGCCAACTCTTCATGCTTTGTAATACGCTTGGATTTTTCTCTCTTCCAGGAACCTCTGCGTCTCTCTGAGGCCAGATCAAGTGATCCTCCTCTATACTCCCGTAGTATCAGGTGATTTTTCTACATCATTATTAATGGGTCCAAGGATTGAGCTGAGGTGACAGTCCATAATAAGGAGAGGAGGCCAGTCCTGGGATCAAGGAAGAATTTTATTAGGAGGAAAGAGCAGAAAGGACTCTGGCCAGAAGTCAGCTCTCTGTCACACAGTTGCAAGAGGCTTTTATTAACCTCTATCAATATAGTTGGAATGCAGGAGGGGGTTGCTAGGAGAGTCATTCTCTTCTGCAGAGGGACTGATCTTTGTACCAAGGTTCATCTTGGAGTTACTCCCCTCTGCCCAGGAGCTGATTTTTTGCACTGGGAGCTAATCTGGGGGCCAACAGGGTAGGGTGGAAAGTTACTGTTCTGATACTTCCTAGGAATACTGGCCTTGAAACCATTCCAGGAGTGTGTGTGTGTTGGGGCGGGGGTGGGGGGGAACCTGCTGTGATCATATAGTTTGGTTTCTGGTCTGTTTCCTCTAGCTGTACTCTCAAAATGGCTGTACTCTTGTTTAAGTCGTGAGGATTCCTTTCCCACAATTATTAAAAATGCAGGGGCTGGCCAGGTGAGGTGGCTCACACCTGTAATCCAGGCACAGACGAGAGAATCACTTGAGGATAGGAGTTTGAGACCAGCTTGAACAAGAGCGCTCCGGGTTCCGGTCTCTGCCTTTGCACGGAGGGATGAGACTTCTAGCTGTTTGGGGACACATACTAGGCTCACAGTTTGTAAAGGGGCAGGGGTAAAATATGGGCAGCTGAGCAGCCTGTCTTTAAAAAGAGGCTCCTGAAGTCCATCCTGGGGCTTCCCCCACTCGACTGTTTTCCTAAATCCACATAGAATATCCACTTACTGAATATTAAGCCTAGTAAAAGACTGGATGATGGTCGACCAAATAAAAGCGAAAGAGAATCGACCTAACGCACCCCCTTGCGGTGCTCGGCCCCAAGCGACCCAGGAGAACGAACGTTGTTGCAGATTCGTCACCGAATGCTGGACAGCACAAAGGATCCCACTCTGTCTGAGGGAGCGGTCTTTGGAGAGCATGCGGTCTACGCTGCTCCCCACTCATTTTTCGACCTGGGACACTGGGCTCATGATGGGAACTGACTTGCCCGGGGCCTCCGAGAATGCGCAAGAGAGGCTTAGGGCCAGGAGGCCGCCGCCGCATGGACCCATCGCGGAGCTGTGCCTGCACAGCAAGCGTCCCTTCCTTCCTCAGAACGACTGTGTATTCTGGGTGGAGGAGAGGGGGCTGACGAAGACCGAGGTTCCCGAGGCTCGGCCGAGATGGGCGGACCCCAGCTCCGCGTTCCCGCGCGCTCGCTGCCTGGTGCGCGGCGCCCCCCAGCGGGCCGCAGGGACCAGGCGACGCCGCGCGCTCCAGGGCCCGCCCCGGTCTCCCGACAAAGAGCACACGTTCCCGGGCCCACCGCGCCGGCGATCTGGACCAGGCCCAGCGAGTCCTCTCCTAGGCGGCCTTCTCGTTTCAGCTGAGCAGTAGGTAGGAGGTCCGCTCTGCACAGCTGTAGCGCCGGTGGCGCGGGGCGTAGGCGTGGGCGTGGCTTCCGGACCGAGGTCCCCAGGGCTGGGCTCACCGAGTCCGCGGGTTCGCGCACTGCCCTGCTGGAATCCGCCAGTGCCACACGATCGGTTCCGAGATGACGGCAAGCAAGCGAGTGGCGAAGGTAACCCTTTCTCGTGCCGTCCTCCCCCCACCCCCATCTCCTCCGCGGTCCTTTGAGTTCGGTTACATATATTTCTGGGCACCGGGGCTCTCTGAATCTCTATCACCCCCTACCCAGAGAAGCACTGGGTCTGCGAGAGTGGCCAGAGCTGGAGTTTGGGGTGGGGGCGGGGATTTCCTTAGTTCCTGGAGCTGTGCTACGGATAAAGATGAGCAGTTGCCCCGAACTGATTTCCATTTCATTTCTCCTGCCCGTAACTTAGGGCAACAATTGAGTATGTCTTAAGTGCGGGAAGGGTTCCTTGGCATCTTGGTGCCAGGCGTTCTGCCAGTGGTAGTGGTGGGTGGGTAGGTTGTGAAAAGAGACAACCAGGGCAAGGTCCTTGCCTTGAAAAAACCCCTGGCCTATCCCATGATTTGATGCCTACATTACCAGAGTCCTCAGAAGTCGGGTGTTGATTAGGATTTGTGGGCAAAATTCTCCGGATATTCTCGGAGGAGAAGGTACCGACGTGGACATGGAAAGCCTCCTGGAGTAGGTGCCTTTTATTCAGTGGTTCAACAAATCTTGAATGTCTACACATGATCCTGTTCTAGGAGGTGGAGGAGACACAGATGAACCAAAAATCCTGCCCTCTTTGAGCCTTCATTCCTATTAGAGGCACGATTTGAAATAAGATCTGGAAGGATAGAGAGGAGGTAGCTTCCCCCAGGAGGTGGGAAAACCCAGGGTGTTTGGAGGACTGGAATGTTGCCAGATGTAGATAGATCGGGAGGAGGAGAAACCCTAGTGAGGTGGAACTGGCACCCTCTACCCCCCAGGCTTTGTGACTCTCAGAAGTAGGCTTCCCATCTGCAGAGTGGAGGGGCAGGCTCCAAGGAGGTGGGCTCCTTCAATCTGCAGAGGGGAAGGGCAGGTGCTAGGGCTAAAGGGGTTGCCTGGTACTCTTAGCCTCTGAGAAGAAAATGGTCTCAGACTGGGGCACTGACAGCTGGGTTGGCCCAGAATTGAAATCTTCAGGCTGACACCAACATGGACAGAGGGTCCTTCCCACCAAGAGGGAAAGAGAGGGCAGCCAGTATTTATTATACTGGCTCCATGAAATGCCAGACTGTTTACATTAGTTATCTTTTCATCTAATTCTCACAGCAACCCTATGAGATTAGTGATATGCCTCCATTTTACAGATGAGGAGATTGAGGCTCAGAGGAGCTAACTTGGTTGTCTGGGGTCATTCAGTAAGGCATGATGGTGTTGAGATTTGAGCCCAGGCTCCTGGGTGTTCAGCCTGCAAGTTATTTTAATAGCCTCTCAACTTTCATTTTCTGTTTCTCTTAAGTCAGGTGATTTCCAAAGAGGGGTGTGTCCTAGCTTTGGTTCCAACTTTCTCAGGCTTTGGGTAGAATTCACCTGTAGCAGGTACGGTCCTTATGTTCCTAGTTATATTAAAATCAGAAAAATGTCTCTTCCAGATGTCTGTCCTGCCTCAGCTTCATTCTTGTCAAAGAGTCACAGTTAATACTGAAATTAGGACTTTCAGTAACAGATGCTTGTAGTTGGGGTTAAGATAAATGAGAGGCCATAGACTCTGGGCAGAAGGCACCAGAAGGAATTTGTTAGCTGAACAGAAATGGAATATAAGCTGAAGGAAAAGGGGAGGCAGTGAAGTGTGTTTATTTGTTGGGTGGGGGAAAGTTCAGGTGATCTACGGTGATGAAAGGGCCTCACCCCACCTGTTGGTTTGGGAAACTTTCTCTCTGCCTTTCTTTACACAAGAGTTTCTCAATCTTGTCACCGTTGATATTTTGGGCCAAATAATTTTTTTTAGGATGTTTGTCAGCATTTTTGGCCTCTACTCACTAGATGCCAGTAGCATTCCCCCTATTTGTGAAAAATGTTCCTAGACATTGCCAAATGTGCTCTGGTGGGTAAAATTGCCCCCAGTTAGGACCACTGATTTATATTATTGACTGTTCCAGAGGAATGTGACCTGCCCTTGAATGTTTTTTTATCTACCTCCCACAAAAAAGGTCTGTTGTCCTTCAAAAGGGGAGGAGTTTCCCATTTGAGAAGTACTGTGTACTGTGAGCTCATATCTTGGAGGGTAATAGCATATGAAAGGCTCAAGGAAGTCCTAGAGTGAAGAAACCTCTTTATCCTCGTTTTCCCAAACACACTTGACCATGGAACTTTTTTCCTCTAATAACTGTTAACTTTCCGCAGGACACACTGCACACATTTGCTCTAACTTGGTGCCTCTGCCCTTCTCTTCATGGTGGACTCCTATTCATTCTGCATGGCCCAGCTCACAGTGTAAACCTTCTGTGAAGCCTCGCTGCTCCCCTCCGATTGCCTTCCCTTCTTTGTATCCACACTTATTGTTTATAGTCATGTTATATCTATTACTCCTCTGAAGTTCTTGAGGGCTGGGCCCTGTCTTAGTCAAGTGTCTATAGAAAATGCTCAGTAAATGGCTATTGGGAGAATTGAGTGATGTCCAGGTGAATGGGCCACATTTCTAGGAAAGTGAGTTGCTGCTTATCCCGTTGTTTCTCTGATTGGTGCTTATCCCGTTGTTTCTCCACTGTTGTCTACCTAAGTCATTCTCCTCCCCTAGCCCTGGTCTGGCAGCATTTGAAGGGGTGGGATGATGTTTTTGCTGTGTTCTTTCTGTGGATGCAAATGGAAGGAAGAGAGGAAAGAAGAACAGGGGGGAATTATGACCTACTGACTTTCTAGGAAGAAGACAAGAGGGCAGAGGTTAAATATTTTGCTTTCAGGAGAAAAATTTCCTAAAAGAGTTTACTGCCAACTTTTAACATTGAGAAGAATATCTTCTCCCTACATCTAGTACATGCAGAGTTGTGATGTGGCCAAAGTCAGATAATTTACTTTTAGCACTTGGTGATGTGTCAGATATATGTATACTGAATGCTGGGAAATGGAGGCCCTGTCATTGCCAGCTTCTGGCCCTAGGCAGCTTGCTGCTGATGGCAGGGGGCTGACATAGGGAGGTCTGGGCCAACTGCCACTCACTGTGCTTTCTATAGGAGCTGGAAGATCTCCAGAAGAAGCCTCCCTACTACCTACGGAACCTGTTGAGTGATGATGCCAACGTCCTGGTGTGGCATGCTCTCCTCCTACCTGTGAGTGTCTGCGGGGATCATGACTTTGGACGGGGGATGACTTAGGCCAGGAGCATGGACAGGGAGGGTTAGGACTAGGCCTTAGGGTCCTTTCTTTGAGGTTATCATTGGTTGGGGGTCTCTCTCTGGATCGATTGCTTTGGAGGTCCAGGAAGACTAATGAAGATGCTAAAAGTCTTTTGGACTTAGTGGTAGACCCCCTCCTCTAACTGGGAGCCACCAGGACCACCATAGAGATTCAGCAGACAAATAGGATCAAAGAGAAGAAGAAGTAAACTTTACTTGGGTCTTTGTCAAGGGCTAGGGATGAACTTCCAGGTTCCTGAAGTTAGTAGAATTTACTCCCCTAAACCTAAAATGTATTTTGTTTTCTTTTAAAGACTTATTTCAGAAAATTACTATTACATATGACAACACAGTTAGCTTGTTACTACTGTTCTCGTTTTTCTCCATTTGTTATTTGATATCATCTTGATAAAATCTCCCTTTGAAGGCAGCATTCCAAAGAAGCTATCAAAATGCAGGATCTTCCTTTTGTCATATAATTCTTATATTTTCAAGATGCTTTCTTTCAGGAATTCATTTACATACCTTTGTTTACTTGGAAATATAAATTAAGACATTTGAGGGCAGCGCCTGTGGCTCAGTGGGTAGAGCACTGGTCCCATATACCGAGGGTGGCAGGTTCAAACCCAATCCCGGCCAAACTGCAACAACAATAACAACAGCAAAAAGACATTTGAGCTTTTTGTTGAATTTGGAATATGGAGAGAGCAATTCGTCTTATTATTTAGGATTTAGACCGCTTTTTTAGCTTTTTCTTGAGACAGAGTCTCACAGTGTTGCCCAGGCTAGAGTGCTGTGTCATCAGCTTATCTCACAGCAACCTCTACCTCCTGGGGTCAAGGGATACTCCTACCTCAGCTTACTGCGTAGCTGGGACTGCAGGTGCTGGCCACAATGCCCAGCTAATATTTCTATTTTTATTTTTTGTTTTTGGAGACAGAATTTCACTGTTCACCTTCAGTAGAGTGCTGTGGCGTCACAGCTCACAGCAACCTCAAACTCTTGGGCTTAAGTGACACTCTTCCCTCAGTTTCCCAAGTGGCTAGGACTATAGATGCCTGCCACAATACCCAGCTATTTTTTTTGTTGTTGTTGTTGTTGCAGTTGTCATTGTTAGAAGGCCCGGGCCAGGTTCAAACCTGCCAGCCTGAATGTCTGTGGCTGGCACCCTACCCAATGAGCTACGGGCACCACCTAATTTTTCTATTTTTAGTAGAGACAGGATCTTGTTCTTGCTCAGGGCTCAGGTTGGTCCCAAGCTCCTGAGCTCAAGTGATCTTCTCACTCCAGCCTCCCAGAGTGCTAGGATTACAGCAGGATTTGGACTTCTTACTGACAATGCAGTGGCCTAGGTTGTGGCATTTTCTCTTTCACCTGATCTGTAGTCCAGAAAAATGGAGAAAGGCTTGAGTCAGGTCAATTTTGGAGACTGTCATGTCTCTTAGGCTGCTTTGTTGAAGTGAGCCACTTAATCTGGTTTAGAGTGAGGCTGTCTGTTCTAGGCCTCGGGTACCAGGGGAAGAAGATGTAAGAAGGAGTTCCAGAGGGTGGCGTCTGTGGCTCAGTGAGTAGGGCACCGGCCCCATATACCAAGGGTGGTGGGTTCAAACCTGCCCTGGCCAAACTGCAACCAAAAAATAGCCGGGCGTTGTGGCGGGTGCCTGTAGTCCCCACTACTCGGGAGGCTAAGGCAAGAGAATCGCTTAAGCCCAGGAGTTGGAGGTTGCTATGAGCTATGTGACACCAAGGGCAACAAAGTGAGACTCTGTCTCTACCAAAAAAAAGGAAGGAGCTGCAGAGACTGATAAGATCTCCAGTGAGACCAGCTTTGGGATAAAGTGGGGAGGAGGAGGGGCTGGTCAGAAGGAAGAAGGTAAGTCATAGGAAGACCTGGGAAAGGTCACATTTGGGAGAATACAATGAAATCAGAGGATGTCAATAGTTGATAAGACCAAGATGGCTAGATGTGCCCCCAGCGTTGGCCCAAGAACTTTTAGCCATACTGGAGTCCTGAAGAAGGTAGTTGGTATAGAATAACGAGCTAAGGGCGCCTGAAGGTGCCTGGTGAAGTCATAAAGGATAGTTTGGCCATCAGGGGAAGGAGGACTGAGAAAAGTCTTTGGGATGAGCAGACAAATTGTCCCTCAAAGGCTCAGTCTCACTTCACCAAGGTGCCCCCACCTGTCACATCTGGGCCATGGAAGGTTTCAGATGGATGAGCCTTTTGGAGCTAATAATAAGAGTTCCCATTCCTTGAAAGGCCCCTGTGGACCAAGCACTGTTTTGAGTACATGACATGTGAGATCATATTGAATCCTTTCAGCCAGCTGCAGGGAAAGTCATCTTCCTCTTATGGTTGAGGAGAAGGAAACTGAGGAGGTTAAGCAAGTTGTCCACTTGTGGTAATCCAGAATAAGGCGGCAGGGCGAGAATTCGGCTGACTCCACAGTCATCTCTCTTACCCGCTTCATGAAAAAATGAATGTTTTTCAAAGTTTTTAAAGTAGCAAAATGCATTATTTAACCCAGAACTTAGAAGGTAGTGGGAGTTTCTCAGCTGCCCTCAAGTACAATATGAAATCCTCTGTCTGGTGCAATGTCTTCATTTTATAGATGAGGAAAGTGGATCCTAGAGCAGATCAAAGTCACACAGCAGGCTGGTGACAGAGCAGGGCCGGGTCACAGGAACGAATAGAGCAAGAGAACTCACTTATTACTGACAACACCAAGCCATTCAAAAGAGATCTGCCAAAATCATTTTGGCTCCATGATTTTGCTACTCAATTACTCTGTTAACCCCTTGTGGAAAGGACCCACAGATACCCTCTGTCTTAGTGCAGTTAGTATTGCTTTACAGGATTACCTAAGGCTGGGTAATTTACAAAGAAGAGAGGTTTATTTGGTTCTGCAGGCTGTATAAGAAGCATGGTGCTAGCAGGTGCTTCTGGTGAGGGCTCAGGCTGCTGCCACTCATTAAAGGGAGCAGGCATCACATTGCAAGAGAGGAAGGGAGAGAGTGGGGAGAGTTACCAGGCTCTTTTTAACAACCAGCTCTCACAGGAACGAATAGAGCAAGAGAACTCACTTATTACTGACAACACCAAGCCATTCAAAAGAGATCTGCCACCATGACCCAAATGCCTCCCATCAGGCGCAGCCTCCAACATTGGGGTCAAATTTCGGCATGAGGTTTGTAAGGACAAACATCTGAACCAGATACCACCCTCTGTTCTGCTCTGAGGTCTCAGTCCTTGGCATGTCTTACTTCATCCATCCATCCAGCTTTTTTTTTAAATCATGGAGGCCACAAAAGCTGAGACATTATCTACCCAGTAGGTCATCTAGGCCTTATCTCAACGTGCTCAAAAATCACTGTGGTTTCTAGATGAGGAGCTGTGTGAAAACCTTGACCCTGTGCTTAACTATATATGTCATTCTTGCTGTCTTTGCCCTGTCTTATTAATAATAAAGATTCTGAAAGGACCTTTGATGCTTTGGAACTAGCCTGAAGGCAGCTGTGCTCTGCACTGGGATCATCCAAGTTGGGGGTTCCTCCCTTCTAGGGGTGCAGACTAGTGGTCACAGTGGAGATGTGGAAAGGTAGAGTCAACAGTACTGGGTCCCAGTAAGGCCGCTGTGGTTGCAGCCATCATTGTTGTTTGGCAGGCTCGGACTGGATTTGAACCTGCCAGCTCAGGTGTATGTGGCTGGCACCTTAACCACTTGAGCCACAGGCGCTGAGACAATGTTTCTTATTTCACTTTCAAGAAAAACAGCCGAACTGGGCATGGTGGCTCATACCTGTAATCCCAGCACTTTGGGAGGCTGAGGTGGGTGGATGGCCTAAGCTCATGATTTCCAGACCGGCTTGAGCAAGAGCAAGACCCCATCACTTAAAAAAAAAAAAAAAGCCGGTCATTGTGGCAGGCGCCTATAGTCTCAGCTATTTGGGAGGCTAAGGCAACAGAATCACTTGAGCCCAAGAGTAAGAGGTTGCTGTGAGCTGTGATGCCAGGGCACTCTACCAGGGACGACAAAGTGAGACTCTGTCTTAAGGAAAAAAAAAAAGAAAAAGAAAAACAGTCGACAGTGTCCTTTCCAATTCACTGTGCAAGTTTCAAGTTTCTGGCTTATCAGTGTTGCTAGGAAGGCTTCATTTGTTTCTGTCTGCAGAGATTTTACATTTCTTGATTTTTGTGTATCTCGAAATTTTTGTAATGACCCTTACGTATGCCAGAAGTGGCATTGCTGGATCCCGTGGTAATTCTGTGTTTAATTTTTTAAGAAAGTGCTGTACAGTTTTCCATTGTGCTTTCCCCATTTTACTTTCCCAAGCCCCTGCATTCTTAGGCTTTCCTCAGTTACTCCACTTCTTCATCCCCAGAGATGTTCTCCTGAACTTGCTAATGGCTCTCGAAGCAAGGATGTTCTGTCCCTTTCCTCTTCCAAAATTCTCAGAGAGTTTTTAAAGCTGGGATGGTCCTTACAGCTCAACTAGTCCATCTTTACCCATTTTTCAAATGAGGAAACTGTGGCCCAGACATGGGAAATGGCTAGCCCATGGTCACATTGCCTCCTTTTGTGATTCCACCCTTCTGCTAATCTTTCGCTCAGCTACCAAGTGAATGCAGATACCAGGAATTTCTCCTGCTTCTGATTCTTCCTTGGAGTGAACCAGAGGATACCTGGGATCCTGTGATGGGGGCAGGGGAAGGAAAGCCAAACCAGAACTTGACCCCTTCTCTCTGCACAGGACCAACCTCCCTACCACCTGAAGGCCTTCAACCTGAGCATCACCTTCCCTGGGGAGTACCCATTCAAGCCCCCCATGGTAAAATTCACAACCAAGATCTACCACCCCAATGTGGATGAAAATGGCCAGGTCTGCCTGCCCATCATCAGCAACGAGAACTGGAAGCCTTGCACCAAGACCTGCCAAGGTGGGGCTGGGCCTTGACTGGGTGCAGGGTCTGATCCTGGGTTTGGGGTTACTGGAGAGAGATTATCGGGCTTATTTTGAGTTAGAAGAGCCCAAAAGAGAGGAGATAACATTTGTGAGTTGCAGCTGAACTTATCATATAGAAGGGATTCTTCCTCTGATCCAAGACAGGCTGACTTGCTCCTGCCTCTGTCCCTGCACCTAGGCAAATGTGACAGAGGAAGTCTGCCACAGCTCGTGAGAAAGAGAGGCAGTTTGGCTGCAAAGGGAAGGGCTTTGGATAAGAAGGTCTGCTGTTCCAATCTGTGGACTTTGGCCTCAGTTCCCTAAATGGCCATGGAGGGGTCTGGCATAATAATGATACTACCCATCAGGTATTGAGCACTTTTGGTACTGTCCTGAAAGCATTGCACACCAATTTTATTTTTATCCCTTCAACAGCCCACAAGGCAATGCTATCATTAGCCCCATTTAATAGATGGGGACACTGAGGCATACGAGAGGTGAAGTGGTTGCTTGAGGTCATACAGCTGGCAGAGCTCAGCTAACTCAGGAGCAGACATGTCCTCAGTACTGTGGTCACTAACCTCATGTGGCTAGTGTAACTTAGGAACTGAAGTCTTCCTTGTATTTAATTGTAATTAATATAAATTGGATGACCCCATGTGGCTAGTGGCTACCATGTTGGACAGTGCAATTCTCGGGGCTTAATCAGCGTGCTGTCCTGCATCTGGACCAGCTCAGGCGTTCAAAACCCCTGAGACAAGCATCCTTGGGTGGGTACGGGGAGGTGGCAGAGGAGTGGTCCTTGGATGAGCCTCAGGGGTTCTGTGAAGCACTCACACTCCAGAACTGTGTGTGTATGTGTGTGTGTGTGTGTGCACACATGCACGTGCCTAGGGAGATGGGCTGCTGCCTCCGCTAGGTTTCTGGATGCTTCTGTGAGAGATGAAAGGCCATGAGGCAGTGGTGGTTTTCAGTCTTCAGCCTTAGCACCCTTTTGCTGGAATAAAAGTTTACTTCAATGATTCTCTCTGAAATGGTTCTGGAGGACAGCTTATTAAAAAAAAAAAAGTTTAACTCGGACCTGACCTCAATATAACAGGGAAAAAACAGAGAGTTTTTTTGTTTGTTTGTTTTTCCTTTGGGAGAGTTTGAGACTGCTTTTTTATCTTTAATTTAATTTTTTAAAATTTCAGGTTAATGTGAGGGTACAAACAACTAGGTTCTAATCTTTACATTTATTAGGTAGAGTCCCTCTTACAGTTATGTCTGCAGAAAGGTTCTTGTTGAAATGGGGCTGAGACCCAGACCCCCAACTTACCTCAGTTACCCCCATGATAAGAAGCTTCTCTGAAGTCTACGGAACATAATTGTTTGAAAATCACTGATACAACCAGTCAAGGCCTTGGGTACCATCAACCAAGAACGAGGACATTTGATTTGGTTGTTGAGTTATCCTAAGAGATGGAACCTATTCAGGGGTCACCTAAGGAGCAGGTGTGGAATATTGGGGGATCTGGGAATGGGCATTCATCTCCTTCCAGGGCTTTTTCCCTCTGCCCTGATGTCCTGATCTGGTCTCTCTCCCCAGTCTTGGATGCCCTCAACTTGATGGTGAATAAACCGAATCTGGCAGAGCCCCTGCGGGTGGAACTTGCTGACCTGATGACACAGAATCCAGAGCTGTTCAGAAAGAAGGCTGAAGAGTTCACCCTCCGATTTGGAGTGGACCGGCCCAAATAACTCTGGTTCTGACCCCTCGCTGTGCTGGATCCTCTTGAGTGGTGGATGGACACCACCTCATGGACTGGGGCCAGAGCCCCTTTATGGCCCATTCCCTGTGCATTTTTCCTCCTTAGGTTGTTAGTTGTGAGTTTGTGTGTGTGTGGTGGAGGGAGGGGCTGTGGGTATGTGTGTCATGGGTGGATTCCCTCCCAGGTCACCTGGCTACTGGTGCATCCCTCCCCCACTCCTCTTTCGTACCCCAGAGCTGGGGGCTTTCAAGTTTTCAGGGTTACAGGTCAGTTTTCCAGCTCTCCACCTTAGTGAGGCAGGTCACCTAAGCTAGCTTATAGCCAAGCAGCATTCCCCTAGGGCCCAGGTATTGTGGGATCAGAGGAGAATGGGGAATCTGGGGGGGAAGACATTTGGAGGATCCCATACCAATGCTTGAGTGATTGACATCGGCCAAATTGCTGATAGGCATGTTCAAACTTAGGTGCTAAACCTTTTATTTTCCACTGATGAATCATAGTGTGAAATATCTAACTTCTGTCCCAGAAATCTGACTGTGTGTTTTGAAACCACTTGCTGTCTATCCTGTTAGGTTGCTAGTTCTTGGGGACCAGGCCTCAGGCTGTGAGGTGTGAGCATCCAGTCCAAGGGAGGCCACAAAGACCACTTGCTTTCCTGCCATTAAAGTCACAGATGAATTCTGGAGTTCAGCTGAGTCTTCAATGAGGAGGGATGGGCTGGGGATTTAGTGGCTATCTAAGCTGTTCTCAACCTGTGGGTCATGCCCCACAGGAACTGTAGTAAAGGGTGGTGGCATTAGGAAAGTTGAGAACTACTATAATAAAAAAAGGTGTGGCCCTGCTTCCTTTGGACAGTCCCCCAAACACTATAGGGAATGCTGGCCATGAGAGAAGGGCCATCCTTGGCCAGAGGAGTCTTCAGAAGGTCTGCAGGGATAACAGCTCCTTTTTATAGATGAGATGACCGAAGCACAGAGCACTTGAGCGGATTGTGTGGTCCACTCTGCCAGTCAGGGCAGAGTCCACACCTCCTGCAGATGAGCTAAGCTGGCTGAGGTGTGTTTTGTTTTTTGGGTTTTGTTTCTTTTTAATGATTTGTTCTCATCAGCACACATACCCCAGATGGCTGATGAAGCCTGACTGATTGTTAGCAGAAAACTGTAATCAGCCCGTGGGGTCATGAACAGTAAAAAAACAGGAACAAGCCAAATCTTCAGCCATAATTGGAGGGGTTCACCTCACCTGAAGCAAGACCTTACTGATTGCAGTTGTAAGCGACTGGAAAACCACTCACTGGCTTTTTTTTTTTAAATTGAGACGGAGCCTCAAGCTATCCATCTGGGTAGAGTGCCCTGGCATCACAGCTCATAGCAACCTCCAACTCCTGGGCTCAAGTGAGTCTCCTGCCTCTGCCTCCCAAGTAGCTGGGACCACAGGCGCCCGCCACAACGCCCGGCCATTTTTTGGTTGCAGCCATCATTGTTGTTTGGCGGGTCGGGGCTGGGGATTCGAACCCGCCACCTTAGGTGTACGTGGCTGGCACCTTAGCCCATTGAGCCACAGGTGCCAAGCCGACAAATAGTTCTAAGAGGTAAGAGGTCACAGGTGTTATGAGTTATGATCAAATGAGCTATATTTATTTGACATTGTTTTATGAAAAGTCAGAGAATAATAATTTTGTTGCCCTTAAAGTATGTGTACCCCCAGCAGTTAAGTAAAAAATCATTCTATGCTATTTTTTAAATCTTTTTTTTTTTTTTTCTTGAGATGATCTCACTGTGTCACCCTGAATAGAGTGCCATGGCAGGATAGCTCACAGCAACCTCAGACTCTTGGGCTCCGGCCATCCTCTTGACTCGAGGAGCTGGGACTACAGGCCCACCATGAAGTCCAGCCAGTATTTTTTAGTACAAACCAGGTCTCACTCTTGCTCAGATTGGTCTTGAGTTCCTGAGCTCAAGTGATCCACCACTTCAGCCTCCTGGAGTGCTAGAATTGTAGGCATGAGCCACCGTGCCCAGCATTAAAGTTTTTTTTTAATGTGAAATTTTTTATTTTCTTATATCCTTGTCCTATTTACTATAGATATAAAAATTAACTTTCATCATATCTGTGCAATTAATATTTTAACATCACAGAAAATGTAAATTCTTTAAAAACAATTGCAAGCCAGGTATGGTTGTTCATGCCTGTAATCTTAGTATTCTGGGAAGCTGAGGTGGGTGGATTGCTTGAGCTCAGGAGTTCAAGACCAGCCTGAGCAAGAGCAAGATCTGGTCTCTTAAAAAATAGCCAGGCATTGTGGCAGGTGCCTGTAGTCCCAGCTACTTAGGAGGCTAAGGCAAGAGGACTACTTGAGCCCAGGAGTTAGAGGTTGCTGTGAGCTGTGACACCATGGTACTCTACCGAGGGCAATAAAATGAAACTGTCTCATTTAAAAAAAAAAGAAAAGAAAAATTGCCATGATGACAGTAACAATCAGAATTTACTGGTTAAAATTTAAAAACTAAAGAGGCCAAGCATAGTATTTCATACCTACAATCCCAGCACTTTGGCAGGCTAAAGTGGGTGGATTGCGTGAGGCCTGGAATTTGAGATCAGGATGGACAACATAGTGAAACCTCATCTCTACCAAAAAAAGTGCAAAAATGAGCCAGGTGTAGTGGTATGCACTACTTGGGAGACGGAGGTATAAGGATTGCTTGAGCCCCAAGGAGTTTGAGGTTGCAATGAGCTATAATTGTACCACTACACCCCTGCCATGGAGACAGAGCAGACTCTGTCTCTGAAAGAAAAAAAAAGAATTTATCAGTGAAAAATAAGGGATATATAAGGTTAAGAAGTATATTCATAAAGCATAAAGATGAGAAATTCTTCTAACTGCACTGCTATGCCTTGGTTTACTAAAGTATTGTTAAAGTATTTGAGTAACTGAAAAGACTATACTTCTGTTTTTCCTTTTTTATCAGTGAAAGATAAAGCAGAAATACTTCTGCAAGTGGATGAATCACAGAGTATCAAGAATGAGCTAACTATACAGGTAAGGAATTATGGAGCATGCATGACTGCTTTTCTTAAGCTGTTCTTTAGTCTTGAAATACTAAACATGACTGAACAGAAATAAAGCCCATGCTGCAAGAAAATGATATAAATTATGCTTTATTATTAATCATGTAATAGCAAATAAAGATTCCATTTATTGCACTAAGGGAGATAGGTATGTTCTGAAGAATGATGAAGATAATATTGTATTTTTTTTTTTGAGACAGAGTCTCACTTTGTTGCTCTGGGTAAAGTACCGTGGCGTCATAGCTCACACAGACACTTGGGCTCAAGCAATTCTCTTGCCTCAGCCTCCCAAGTAGCTGGGACTGTGAGCACCCGCCACAATACCCGGCTATTCTTAGAGATGGGGGTCTCACTCTAGCTCAGGCTGATCTCGAACTCTTGAGCTCAGGCAATCCACCGCCTTGGCCTCCCAGAGTTCTAGGATTATAGGTGTGAGCTACCGTGTCTGGCCTAAGATTGTATTTTTATGGACGCTTAAATATAGAGACAGAAAGGACAGATAGAACTTATCCTGTACCTGGACTTGATTTTGTCCCTTTCACATCCTTATGTCTTCCCTTAGGACAGTAAGTTTGTTCTATCCATCTTTAACATAAGCTTTGTACAATACCTAGTGGAAAGGGTTGGAAGGGTTATTGGAAGGGTTTCTTTTCTCCAACTCATCATTTAGCTGTCAAAAATCATCATTGTAATTATCTTAAGAATTAGAGTTTTTGCAGCTAAGCGTTTGGGAGGCCACGGCAGGAAGATTGCTTGAGGCCAGGAGTTTGAGGCCAGCCTGAGCAATAGTGAGACCCTATTTCTACAAAAGATAGAAAAATTAGCTGGGCATGGTGGTGTATGTGGGAGGCTGAAGCGAGAGGATCACTTGAATACAGGAATTTGGGTTTGCAGTGATGATGCCACTGCATTCTCTAGACCGTTCAACACAGTGAGATCCTGTCACCAAAAAAAATAAATAAAAGAATTTGCCAACAAAGACAAAAGCTGTCTTTTCCTTATTTACTGTCTGGTTATAGGTGACTTCACTTCACGCTGCATTAGAACAAGAAAGATCTAAAGTAAAAGTATTACAAGCAGAATTAGCCAAATACCAGGTATGCTTTTACAATTTTGAAGTGTTGTCATCACAAATAACATATTTAGAATATATAACTGTGTGAGAATCAATACCATTTTATTCTTAGGCTAAAATTTATTCACCAAATATATTAATAAATTTTTTATTGGTCATATAATTTAT
Organism: Galagoides demidoff; assembly: GCA_963574575.1. Taxonomy (NCBI): domain Eukaryota; kingdom Metazoa; phylum Chordata; class Mammalia; order Primates; family Galagidae; genus Galagoides; species Galagoides demidoff. The sequence goes on from CAUYQV010166986.1 coordinate 22,544, forward strand.
GATTTTGATGCTAAGGTTATTCTAGATATTGGTATTTATCATAATAAGTAATTAAGGAAAATCCTTGGTACTACATATATGATATGGTACATATGCCATTGAATCATATTGAGGGAAGGAGAAGGTACAAAATGATGTTTGTTCCATTATATCATAAATCTGATCACTTGGGTACAGTGATATCTCCCAGGTGTCTCCACTGTAAAGCTGTCTTTCCCCTTTATATTTAAATAAGGGAAGAAATAAATTGTAGAGCGTTTATGGAGTCAGGAATAAATAACAGCATTCTTATAATGGAATGTTGTTTTATTTTAGAAGATTGATGTTGAAATGTTTTTGACCTTAAGAGGGAAACTATACAACTTAGACTCAGTGTAAAAAAAAAAAAAAAAAGGTAAACTTAATAGTCAGAAAAAGGATGAAAGTAATGAAGAAAAGCCACCTTCATTTTCAGTGAGTCAGGGCTATGTATGCCACTGATAAAACCACCACTTTAAGAAATTCACTTCCACAGACAAGAAGTCCCACAGTTGGCTGACAACCAGGATCATTAGACACTTTTTGAATTACAGATTGTTAGCCAATTAAAAAGGCTTAGAACAAAGCCTAAATATTAGAATTTTTAAAAATGTTACTACTGGCTCGGTGTCTGTGGCTCAAGCTAGCCACAAGGTGGCGGGTTCTAATCCAGCCCGGGCCCGCCAAACAACAATGATGGCTGCAACCAAAAAATAGCCAGGCGTTGTGGCGGGCGCCTATGGTCCCAGCTACTCAGGAGGCTGAGGCACGAGACTCGCTTGAGCCCAGGAGTTGGAAGTTACTGTGAGCTGTGATGCCATGGCATTCTACCCAGGGGGACAGCTTCAGGCTCTGTCTCAAAAAAAAAAAAAAAGATGTTACTACTTAGGTGATTCTATTGATTAACTAAGTTGGGGTACCATGGCCAAAGCCTTATAGAAGTGAGGAAAACTATAAAACTGTTCAAGTGAGATATATCAAATCATTATTTATGGTTAAATTAGGGGGATGATAGTTATGGATAATTTTAATTTTCTTCTGTGTATGTTTATATTTTTCTTATTTTTGCAATACAATGAGTATTTGCTTTTTGAATCAGAAAAAAGCAAAAAATGTTATAATTTATATAAAATTCTCCTTGTCTTTTAAGCTGCCTGCTTTTTCCCTGACTTAAGTCAAATGTAGTAAGTGGTTTTTCATGTGGAACAAATTACATGTAGATTTATATATGCCACTGCCTACTTTTCAATCCATAGATGACCAAAATCAAATTTCTAATGCTAATATGAACAACACTAAACAAAACTTGAATTATAAGTTGAATTACCTGAAGGATAATGAACTGAATTACTAAATTTGCTGATCATATGGAACACATTAAATGTATGATTTATTTTAGTATTGATCGAAAACTTTATATTTAAAAAAAAAACCTTAGGACAGTCAAATGAGCTCTGAAAATGAGACATAGGGTATCTTACTGAGTCAAGATTAAGTCCAAGAGAAGTAACGTTTCCTACAACCTACCTTAACCATTTATAGTAATAAACATAGAAAACAATTTAGTGACATATGGACTCAAATTGACAACAAATTTAAAAAAGAGGTTGTTTTCTTCTCATACCCCAAAATGCCTTTGGTCTCATATACCTCTAAAAGGAGAATGTTCCCCATATGATATTTCCTGAATAATTTGCTCTATTTTTCTTTACAGGGTGGCAGAAAAGGGAAAAGAAATTCTGAATCTGACCAGTGTAGGTGATTACATAAGCCTTTGAAGTCAACACAAAAATTAAAACTTTTAGGATTTTGCAAAAATGTATATATTTAATGTTGTGCAACTGCTAAACTATGCAGTTTTTGTTGAAGGAACTAAAAGCAACTAGCTCACTAGCATTCTATAAATTTATGTTCTTTTGGCTTAAAGTGAAAAAGAAGAAATACAGAATTTCAGCAGACTTGGCGATTATTGTTTACTATCCATACTTCTTATCACCTTAGTTTTTCATCAGTCAATAAAATTAATTTACTCTTCCACTAATATGTTTGATTTTAAGTATCAGAGACAATGTGAAAGTATTATATTTTGCTTACATAACAATTGTGCCCTTACTAAAACATTCTCATAAGCATCAAACATGTTTTACCATTTCTTATTTAGAGAAAAAACACAAACGCCTCTTCAAACTATATTCCTTTAGTTCAAGAAGTTGTTGCTCCCAAATCCCATAAAGCTATAGGAAATCTCTGCTAAAGGTAAATGTATCTCTTAGTACCCTAGAGATATCTCAAAGCACCAAAATTGGAGGTATCTGCTTCCACCAGACAGTGGAAAATAGTGTCCAACCACCACAGAAACTCCCATCTGCTGGAGTTCATACATTAACCACCACCACTGGGGTAAACAGCTTCCACCTCCCAGTCTTGATGCAAGTCTTCTGAGTATCTTATTGGAAGAACCTAAATCATATCCAGAACCGTTATGGAAAGAATGTCTGGAGAAAGTGATCCCTACCTTCATCCTCTGAGTAACAGATTTGAACATAAAAGAAAATGAGAATAGATGTTGATCACAAATTCAGGTGTAATAGGTTGAATTGTGTCCCGCCCAAATATTCAGGCGTAGTGGGTTGAATTGACTCCCCACAAAAAAAGGTAAGTTCAATTCCTAACCCCCAGCGTCTGTGTTGTGACCATTATTTGGAGTGAAGGTCTTTGGGATATAATCAAGTTAAGATGATGACATACTAGATTAGGATGGGCCTTAAATCCAAGGACTAGTGCATAAGAGAAAGAAGAGGGAGATTTTGGCACATAAACATAGGCAGGATGGTTGTGTGACAACAGAGGTAGTGGTTGGATTGATGCAAGTATAAGCTAAGGATTTCCAGGATTCCCCAGAACCTGCAGAGGGAATATGACCCTGCTTACACCTTGATTGCAGACTTCTAGCCTCCAATAAGTCTGTTATTTCCAGTAATCAAGTTTGTGATAATCTGTATGGCAGTCCTAGGAAATTAATACATTATCACAGCTTCTACATCATCAGAGTCTCCTCATTTACTTCCTACTTGCTACCTTATGGGTTCCCCTTCAGGGTCCTCTTTGTCCTACCACTAAATATTGTGGTGTCCATAACTTAGGTCTAAATTGTCTACTCTTCTCACTCTACCATTGTCCTAGGTGAGTTCATCCGTTACCATGCTTTAAATCAGCAATTTTCAACTGGTGTGCCTCAGCACACTAAAGTGCCATGAGAGGATCTTAGATGTGCCACGAAAATTTTTAAAGATCACTAATTAAATGATTTTTTGAAATAAGTTTAAAGCACACTAAGTATATTCTTTTTTTTTAAGTCCTTTTTTGATCAACTATGGAAGTTTAACTATAGGTCCAAGTGGGCTGTGAGATAGAAAAGGTTGGAAAACACTGCTTTAAAATATTACCAAAATGATGATATAGCTCAAATTGTTATTTCCATATCTGGTTTTTTCCCTCAAAGACAAGCAGTTGGATGTGTAATGTATATATTATATATATATATATACACACACACACACACTCAGAAGACTTATCTTCACTTGAGTATTTAAGAGATGTGTCAAGCTTATTTTGTCCCCCTCCAGACTTTTCCTCAATAAATAATACTAATATCTATCCAGGTGCCCAGTTCAAAAATCTATCATTGATCTCTCTCTCTCTCCCCATCATACTGTCTCTTAGCAAGTCCAGTAAAGTTTTCCTCTGAAAATTATCTCAAATTCACTCATATCATACCAGCTCCATTGCCAACCTTCTGATCCAAGTCACCATCATCTATGTTGAATTCCTAATTGCTCTTCTTGTACTCATGCATCCACACCATTCATTCATACACAGATCAATTTTTCAAAAGTGAAAATCAGACTATGCCACTCTTTTCACAAAACCCGCATTAGAGTTCCAATGGTGCAACTACAAAACCACCTAGCTGAGGAAAGACAAGGGAAAACCAGGCTTTCTAACACATATCTAGGACAATACCCACCACTGTGCAACAGAATGTACTGCTGTGAGATAGACATGAGTGAACTGCAATCCCCACAGCTTACTGCTCATACTGCTTACCTGGGAAGGGGCCTGAATTCCATGGTGGCAGGCCATTTTGAGAGTTCAATGCTGAGCTAAGACTAACATAGCTACAGCTGTGGCCCAGCTAAGAATTAACAGGAGATAGGCTCTTTTATGTACACCTACAGCAATACCTACTGCCTTGCTGTGAGATTGAGACTTGAGTGGAATATACTCCCCAGTTTCTTTTTTTTTTTTTTTGGCCAGGGCTGGGTTTGAACCTGCCACCTCTGGCATATGGTGCTGACGCCTTACTCCTACTCCCCAGTTTCTTATGCTTGCTACTTGCCCAAAAGTGCTCCACCCTCTCTGATTCACGGCCCACAGCTGGTACCATTTTGAGAGTTTAAGACTGGGCTGAATCCACCCTCAGGCCAAGTTCTAGGTGACACAGCTGCAGATACCACCTAGTGGAGTTGGGAGGCATGAGAGACCAAACTTTCTGAAGCACACTTAGGACAGTACCCACTGCTCTGCCCCATGGATCTGGGGAATAGCCCACCCAACCCATCATAGCTACCATTAATACCAACACGGATGATTTGGGTACCCATAGGTGGCTCCAGCACGGCTTAACCACCAGCACATGTATGACACCAGCTGCCCAGAGCCTGAAAGCCACCCCACAGCAGGCCTATGGCACCCACCACTAGCTATTAAGCAAGCCATGTTGAGGCCCAAGAATTGGCCCCCCGTTAGTAATAGTACCAGTGTAAGGTGCTCTAGGGCCTAGAAATATTCACACTCAGCCCACTGCTGCAACCACCAGGGCATAAAGACTAGCTCAGATCCAAATCCCCAATAAACCTTTACCACAGCCTCAACTAGTAACTGTACCAAAAGCCACTAAGGATATCACAGGTACTATTAATAAAGGAGACATTACAAATAGCACCACAGAAATACAAAAGATTATCAAAGACTACTTAACGATACACTCAACGCTAAAAAACCTAGAGGTAAGGGATGAAGTCCTGAAAACATAGAACCTCCTGAGATTGACCCAGGAAAATTTAGAACTCCTCAATAGACCAATAATAAGCAAGATTGAATCACTAAAAAAAAAAAAAATTTCCTCCCCAAAAAGCTAAAGACTAAATGGATTCATAGCCAAATTTCTTTTTTATGTTTTGAGACAAAATCTCCCTCTGTTGTCCCAGGCTAGAGTGCTGTGGCATCATAGTTCACAGCAACCTCAAACTCCTGTCTTGCCTCAGCCTCCTTAAGTAGCTGTGTCTGTGAGCATGTACCCCCACACCCAGATAATTTTTCCTTTTTGCATGTGTGTTTGTTTTAGTAGAGACAGCATCTCACTTTTACTCAGGCTGGTCTCAAACCCCTGAGCTCAAGCAATCCGCCCACTTCAGTGTCCCAGAGTGTTAGGACTACAACTGTGAGCCACTGCTCCCAACCCACAGCCAAATTCTAACAGACATACAAAAATGAATAGGTTCCAATCCTACTTAAACCATTCTAAAAGATCAAGGAGGGAATCCTCCTTAAGTCATTATACAAAGCCAGTACCACTCTAATACCAAAACCAGGAAAGGATGCAACAACAACAAAAAAAAACTACAGGGTGATATCTCTGGAAATCCTCAACAAAACACTAGCAAACTGAATCCAACAGCACATCAAAAGGATAATTAACTGTGATCAAGTGGGTTTCATCATAAGAAAGCAAAGATCATTCAGATACACAATTCAATAAATATAATTCATCACATATGCAGAATTAAAAACAAAAAGCCTATCATCATTCAATAAAAATCCAGCATCACTATGATAAAACCTCTCAAAACAAAAAAAGCTTAGCATAGAAGGAACATACCTAAAAATAATAAAAGTCATATATGACAAAGCCATAGTCAACATCTTAATGGGAAAAAGTTCAAAGCATTACCCCTAAGAACTGAAACAAGATCCCACTTTGACCTCTCTTATTCAACGTAGTACTTGAAGTCCTACCCAGGGCAATCAAGCAAGAGAAAAAAGTAAAGGGCAACCAAAATAAAAAAGCAGGCTCGGTGCCTATTGGCTGAAGTGGCTAAGACGCCAGTCACATACACCTAAGGGTTCAAATCCAGCCTGGGCCCACCAAACAACAATGACGGCCGCAACCAAAAAATAGCCGGGCATTGTGGTGGGTGCCTGTGGTCCCAGCTGCTTGGGAGGCTGAGGCAGGAGACTCGCTTGAGCCCAGGAGTTGGAGGTTGCTGTGAGCTGTGATGCCGCATCACTCTACCCAGGGGGACAGCTTGAGGCTCTGTCTCAAAAAATAAAAAAAAAGCAGTAGTCAAATTATCTCTGCTGATGATGTGATCTTGTATCTAGAATATGCTAAGACTCCACCAAAAAAAAACTTTTAGATTTGATAATGAATTCAGTAAACATTCAGGATACAAAATTAACATACAGATATCAGTAGCATTTTTTTTTTAAAGACAATCTCACTCATCCCAGGTAGAGTGCAGTGGTATCATAGCTCATGGCACCCTCAAACTTGTGGGCTCAAAGCAATCCTGTCTCAGCCTCTGAGTAGCCGGGACTACAGGCAGGTGTCACCACATTCAGCTAATTTTTCTATTTTGGGGAGTTCACTCAGGCTGGTCACAAACTCCTGAGCTCAAGTAGTCCTCCCACCTTAGCCTCCCAGAGTGCTAGGATTATAGACATGAGAGCCATTGCACACAGCCAGAACTCAGGAGCATTGCTATGTATCAATAATGATCTGAGAACCAACTTAAACAGGTAATATTAAACAGCCACAACACCTGGCTATTTTTTGTTTGTAGTTGTCATTGTTTGGCAAGTCCCAGGCTGGGTTTGACCTGCCAGCTCCAGTGTATGTGGCTGGCACCCTAGCTGATGCTCCACTGAGCTACTGGTGCCCTAGCTGATGCTTTTTTTAAAGTCAGAAACAAACCAAAGTGTTTATTTTTAGCAGTTCCACTGGAGAGCCTCTTAGCAGTGCAATCAGGAAAATAGAGAAAGAAAGAAACGAGAAAGGAAAGGAAAGAAAAAAAAGAAAGGATTCTTTTTATTTGCAAACATGATTGTGTATTTACAAAATCCTAGAGTCTGCAATAAGCTACCAGAATTAAAGGATGAGTATAATAAAGCTGCTCTATAAAAGCCACTATACAGGACAACTGCAGTGGCTCATACCTGTAATCCTAGCACTCTGGGAGGCCAAAACAGAAAAACTAGGGCAGTGCCTGTAGCTTAGTGGGTAGGGTGCTAGCCCCATATACCTAGGGTGGCGGGTTCAAACCTGACCCTGGCCAAACTGCAACAGAAAAATACCTGGGCGTTGTGGTGGGAGCCTATGGTCCCAGCTACTCGGGAGGCTGAGGCAGGAGAATCACCTAAGCTCAAGAGCTAGAGGTTGCTGTGAGCTGTGATGCCACAGCACTCTACCAAGGGCAACAAAGTGAGACTCTATCTCTAAAAAAATAGAAAAACTAGCAGGTTGTCATGGTGGCCACCTGTAGTCCCAGCTTCTGGGGACGCTGAGGCAAGAGAATCACTCCAGCCTAAAAGACTGAGGTTCCTGTCAGCTATAATGACACCTTTGGTCCCCTATACCATATATAAAACCTTACTCTACCCAGGGCAACAGAGTAAGACTGTTTAAAAAAAAAGCCACTATACAAAACAAAATCAATTGTATCTCTGCATACTAGAAACAAATAATTTGAAAATGAAATTTTAAAAGCAATACTATTTACAATAGCATCAGTAAACACTGAACAGGCAGATGTAAACTTAACAACATATGGGTACACTTGAATAGTGAAAACTACAAAACACCAAAAGACATTAAAGGTCCTAATAAATGGAAATATGTTATTTTCATGGATTGGAAGACTATAATGTCCCCTGATTGATGTACAGATTAAAAACAAGTTAAAATCCAAGTACAGTGTTTTGTTTGTTTTTGTGACAAGCTGATTCTAAAATAACGTAGAAATTCAATGTACCTTGATTAGCCGAAACTGTTTTAGAAAAGAACAAAGTTAGAGCCCTCCCATTAACTAATTTAAAACTTATAAAGCTACAGTACCAAGAGAGTGTGATATTTTCAATAGCCTTGACACATCGATGAATGGAACAGAATTAAAAGCCCAGAAATAGACCCACACACATATGATCAATTTCTTTTTTTTAAGTGATGAAAATAATTTATTGGAAGAAGATAATCTTTTCATCAAATGATGTAACAACAATTGGATATCTATGTGGAAAAATAAACTTTTGTCCCCTATACCATATATAAAACCTGACTCAAATAGATAATAGATCTAAATATAAGCATTAATGTGTCTAAAAAAAATACAGAAATTTTTATGACTTTGGAGTTGGCAATCAAATAGAACATAAAAATCATAAACTGGCTCAGCGCCTGTGGCTCAAGTGGCTAAGGCGCCAGCCACATACACCTAAGGTGGCAGGTTCGAATCCAGCCCGGGCCCGCCAAACAACAATGATGGCTGCAACCAAAAAAAAAAAAAAAAGCCAGGCATTGTGGTGGGCGCCTATGGTCCCAACTACTTGGGAGGCAGAGGCAGGAGACTCGCTTGAGCCCAGGAGTTGGAGGTTGCTGTGAGCTGTGATGCCATGGCACTCTATCCAGGGGGACAACTTGAGGCTCTGTCTCAAAAAAAAAAAAAAAATCATAAACTTTAAAAAAGAAACCTGATAAACTGGGCTGCAGCAATATTTAAAACTTTTTTCTTCAAAATATGCCATTATGAAAATGAATAGGTAAAGCATAGTAGGAAAGAAAATATTCATAAATTCTTAGCTACAATAAAAAGATAATCCAATAAAACAGGCAAAATATTTTAACAGTAACTTCAGTAAAAAGGTATATGTAGGCTCAGCACCTGTGGCTCAAGTGGTTAAGGCACCAGCCATGTACACCCAAGGTGGCGGGTTCGAATCTAGCCTGGGCCCGACAAACAACAATGACAGCTGCAACCAAAAAATATAGTCGTGCATTGTGGCAGGCACCTGTGGTCCCAGCTACTTAGGAGGCTGAGGTAGGAGACTTGCTTGAGCCCAGGAGTTGGAGGTTGCTGTGAGCTGTGATGCCACAGCACTGTACCCAGGGGGACAGCTTGGGTCTCCTGTCTCAAAAAAAAAAGTATATGTAATTTGGGAGGCTGAGGCAGAAGGATTCCTGGAGGTAGGAGTTCAAGATTACCTTGGGCAACATAGTAAGACTTTGTCTTTAAAAAACAAAATTAAAGATTAGCTAGGCATGGTGGCACATGTATATAATCCTAGCTACTTAGGAAGCTGAAGTAGGATGATTGCTTGAGCCCAGGAATTTGAGGCTGTAGTGAACTATGATCAAGGCACTTCTCTATAGCCTGAGCAACACAGTAGATATCACATGTAAGAAAATGAAGATATACAAATGGCAAAAAACCCAAATACATGAAAAGATCCTTAGTTATCAGGGAATTGCAAATTAAAACTATGAAATAACGCTATATCCATCACATCCATTTGAAGAATATATTTAAAAACAATTTTTAAAAATCAATGGATCAAAGATGAAATCAGAAGAAAAGTTAGAAAATACTTAAAGGTAAATGAAAATGAAGATACAACATACTAAAATTTATAAGACCTAGTTGTCACGACCCATAGGGCCCCTATGGCTCTGGTCTCCACATGCAGGAAGGAACCAGGCTTGAGGAGGATTAGAAGTGCAAGCTTTTAGGCAGGCTAGCCCGGAGCAACCTCTGCACCAGCCTTTTATTGAGACCGTACAACACAGGTAAGGGGAGTAATTAACAAGTGACTATGTGCTGAAGGCTTGGGCTCTTCTTCCACAAGGAACTCCTGTGGACAAATGGCCCGAGGTCCACGCCTCAGCTGCAGATCATCTTGCTCAAATGTCATCTGCCTCTTGGCGTCCCCTACATTTCCCCCCTCTAATGTATTAAAGACATTTCCTGATAGGCAAGGGAGAAGGTCTGTTGTTGGTTGTTTCTGCCATTCTCCTCACTGAGGAGCTTTCTGCTGAGTAAAAGAAACAAAAGGGCATATAAGGATAACAAAAATATACCAATGGAGCTAATTCAGATGTAAAGGAAACTTGCTTTAGCCGAACTAGGCATAGGGGAAAACCTGTCCCCTCTGTGCTAATCATCACTGACTATGTGCTACAGGCTGATCTACTGGGCTCATGACACTTCCATGGGAAGTATTAAGCATCACCCGAAGCTAAGTTAGGTGGGGAAAGGGTTGCAAACTCAGACCCTTCCCAAAGAGCAGTATAACTTTAAGTAAAGATCAGGTGCCCAACTGAAACAGAAACAAATCCAACAAGTGAAATTCTCTTACCTTGCCGATACCAGAATAACCTTTACCTTAAAGCCTGCTGTTCGAGGTTTTTGTTGCCATAACTTTTCCAAGGTTTAGAAGATGCATCCTAAGCTTACCTGGGGCTTGACATTCAGCCCCCAAAAATGAAATCCTATATCAATCTTCCCACTCTGCATAAAAACTCCTGCTGCCTCTTAGGGAATATGGACACTGACCGCTCTTAACTGCTTCCTGCTGAGGATGGACGATGATATGGGAGAGGCAGCTAGAGTTCCCACAGAGGAGATTGATCCAGGATTTCTCCATTATGAAATTATCTAAGCTAAGGTCCTGTGAATAGAAAAAAGGTTAGTGAAAACAAACAACCAAAATAATTTTTAATGTGGTAAGGGCAGTTCTTCCTGTTGTCTAGCCCTTTTCTTTCTAGGCAAAAGATGGTAATAA
>CAUYQV010166989.1:0-12501 GCA_963574575.1 Galagoides demidoff
TGTACTGTTTCTGTATACAATTTGAAATACTTTCATCCAACTGGTTAACATAGCCTTCATGTCTTTTTCTTAGTTATTGTGTTAAGACATTTATATTCTACATTTAGAGAGATTCACATGTACCCTTATAGGATGAACCATATGCATGATCCCACCAATCACCCTCCCTCCACTCACTCTCCCCACTCCCCTCCGTCTCCCCTCTTCTCATTTTCCTGGGCTAAAATTGGGTTATAGCTTTCCTATGAAAGCTATAAATTAGTGACATAATAGGGCTGAGTACACTGGATACTTTTTCTTCCATTCTTCGGATACTTTGCTAAGAAGAATATTTTCCAGCTCCATCCATGGAAACATGAAGGAGGTAAAGTCTCCATCTTTCTTAATGGCTGCATAGTATTCCATGGTGTACATATACCACAATTTATTGATCCATTTATGGATCGATGGGCTCTTGGGCTTCTTAAATCTGATCATTGTTTTAATTAATCTTCTGACTGTTTCATGTCTTCTGAATGCAAAGAGAAAAAGCACATGACAATTTGTTATAAACGCTTAAGAATTCTCATTTCTATACATGTATAGCAATCCTTCTAACTGCTTTCATAAAAACCCTCTTTACTCTTAAAGTTCTTACTTTACAAATCACTCCTCACAAAAGTCTTGCCTCCTGATTCACAAATTAATTGATTGATTGAAATATAAACCTTATCAGTATTTTACTTTCTCCACCTAGAAAACTATCTACATTGTAGATCTACCTTCTTCTCAACCTCCTACTAACATGTTTTGTTTTGTTTGTTTTTAAACCTAACAAGAGTAAGTTCTTCACATTTTGATCTGGAACCCATAACTTCCTTCCTATTGGGGTTATGTTTCATCAGTTGTCTTCTCTTCAGCTTTATTACTCTTCTTTCCCTCTCTCATTCTCTTTTTGGCTTTACCTACACCTCTCCATTTTAAATGCAACAAGTGCATAGTGCCTGTGGCTTACAAGGGTAGGGCGCCAGCCCCATATGCTGGAGCTGGTGGGTTCAAACCCAGCCCTGGCCAAAAAAAAAAAAAAAAGAAATAAATGCAACAAGTAAGTATAACTACTGCCATCCTATCATAATCTAGCTGTGTAGTTACTGAAGGCTTCCTCTTCTCCTCCAATAGTAAAATTTTTATTGGAGTAGCTGTAGTCTTCCTGAATCTCTCATCTCATATGCGTTAATTCTTTAGCACTTTTCTTCCTCTTCATGTGTATTGTTCTCCTCAATATTATCAAAGGCTTGTTTATTCCCAACTTCAGTAGTTATTGTGGTGGTTGTTGTTGTTGTTCTATCTACCTGATCTCTGAAGCATTTAATGTTGACCACCCATCTCCCTGCTGTAATAAAACTTTTGGTCTTTTCTCCAACTTCTCTATATGTTTATTGCCAGATCTTTATCTCAATCTGGCTACTTAAACTTTAGTGTATTCTTGGTTCTTTCACTGACATGTTCTCACGAAATTCATTTATTTCCTTTGTTATCTTATGAGTATCTGTGGCTTTTTGCCAGTGCCTAAAGGTTGATAATCATCAAATCTCTGTTTCTACTGCTGTCTCCTGAAATGCAGATTGAAATTTCTAATTATACTCTACTTCTACATTTTGCTTTATTTAACTGTCCAAAACTTCACTCATCCATTATTACTGCCCTAAAACCTTCACTTGAAGGTAACATCTTAGAATCTCACTTTTAAGCAGGAGCTCAGAAGTAATCTAGAGAAAAGGTTCCCATTAACATGTGCTCCAAATTGGTAAATATAGATCATTATTTTTCATCTCTATCCTCTTGCCACCTGTCTATCTCTAGTCAAAAGTAAGTTTATCTGTGTCTCCCAGTATTCTGTGAATTATTTTGTTTCTTATGATGTAAAAAGGCCTATACTCACACTCTATCCCCAATTTTGATATCTTCACAAGTCATTAAATTTGGTTTCATTAATACCTTAAATACCTCTCAAAACCATTTCATATATCCTATTGCCCCATGTCCCAATTCTTTTGTTAAGAGCTTTTTCGTATCTAGTTTGGATTATGGCCAGAGCCATTTAATTAGCCTCTATGAACCTAATGTACCTTCAAACCCACTCCAATCTGTACAATGATGCCAGAGAGCTCTTTAAAACCTAGTATTTAATTTCTTTGTTTAAAAATATCCAAAGAGCATTATCAACTTGTAAAAGTCCAAATCATTAAGCTAGATATAAAACACCTTTATATTATGGCAACTAGCTATATTGGCAGTCTGATCCCATTACCCAAATATTCTAATAGCTCCTAACACTTCTCTTCAAGGAAACCGTTACTGATTTCCCTAAAGTGGGAGGCATCATAACATCCTTGAATAACCCCTATTACAGTAATATTTACCATGTAATGTTTCTTTATATTTGCCCGTCTTCCAAAAAGAACATGTTCTTCCCAGAAACTGTGAATCTGTATTAATGAATTAATAACAAGTAATAAAATGATCCTTTGCTTGTACATTAGCAAATTACATACTGGTTTAAATATGTAAATCATTTATTTTAGAGTGTCAATTTCTTTTCTGCCGCTTGGCTATGCTATCAGCTATATCAATTAATTCTCCCTCAAACAATACCAGAGCATACTCATTTCTAGTAATATTTTGCATTTTGTTCCGTTTGCTTTACAAACCACCATATAAATCACCAGACATCAAAAAAAAACCCAGAAATATAATTTCAAAAGCTTTGAACATAGATTTTGAAACCAGAAGCTGAGTATTTTTAAAGTGACAAATAATAATTGAGTATATTTATGGTGTAAAATGTGATGAAAAATTCAATAATGTGAATTAACATATCCATCATCCCATCACCTCAGCAACTTATCACCCTTGTTCTAAGAACATGAAGAAATGTATTCTTTTAGCACTTTTGAGACATACGTTGTTAAGTGTGATCATCACACAGTACAATAAATCATAAAACTTACTCCTCCAGTACACTGGAACTTTGTGTTTCTGTTTACTATCTCTCTTTCCCCTCCTCCCCACTCCAGTAACTACCTTTCTACTTTCATCTATGAGATTGACTGTTTAGATTCCACTGTGAGTTCACACAGGGCCTGTCTTCCCGTGCCTGGCTTCTTTCACTTAGCATAATGTCTTCACATTCCATCCATATTCTCATGAATGATAGAACTTCCTTCTTTTTAAAGGAGAGATGGGATTTTGTTAGAAAAGCATAAAGTCAATTGAGGTTGTGTTAAATAATTCATCTGGGAAGAGGGAGAACATGGGCATGGCATGGAAAAATGAGAAGTGTTTGGGCATAAATAAAGATGAAATTTACTGCAGATAGGAGGAATAGAGCACAGAGCATACACAGAAATAAAAATGAAAATGAAGTGCATTAAAAATAGTACAATGACAAGCCATAGCAGATTTTGATTGCCTATCAAATAGAAATAAAACATAATAAATCTTCATTTTCATATGTTCATTTTTGTCACAGAGGATGTAGTTCTATTTTTTTTTTACTAAATGTAATTTATACAGTTCCCCAAACCCATTTGTTAAAATTCTGTAACTTTCGATTACAATTCATCTTAGACTTATATCCATTTTCTCATTTAATAATAAAATGGAATTATTTGCTATTTTTACATTGTAAGAAACTTGAATCTTTTAATGTTTAGCTGTTTTTCTAGTCTTTAAAAATAATAAATATTCATTATAGGAAGCTGAGAAAATATAAATAAGGAGAAGGAAAAAAGTCATATATAATTTCTTTATCCTAAAGTGTACATTGTTGGAAATTACTATATTTGGTTTTCATCTTTCCAAATGTTTTTGAAATTAGTAGATTTAATGTTTTAGAGTTTATTTGAGCTACTGAAGCTCTTTGTCTAATGTTATAAGAAGTAAATCTCAAGATATTAAAACCTGATTTTAGAAAAAGAACAGTTTCTATTGATATTTGTGTGATAAATAAATGATGTAACTTGCTTTCTTTTAGAAATTGTAAATAGGGCAGTGCCTGTGCCTCAAAGGAGTAGGGCGCCGGCCCTAAATGCCGGAGGTGGGTTCAAACCCAGCCCCGGCCAAAAACTGCAAAAAAAAAAAAAAAAAGAAATTGTAAATAAGAGAATGCTGCATTAATTTCTCAAGAATTTAAATAATTGACCATTTAAAGTTATTAGT
The DNA here is from genome assembly GCA_963574575.1 of Galagoides demidoff. Classification (NCBI taxonomy): domain Eukaryota; kingdom Metazoa; phylum Chordata; class Mammalia; order Primates; family Galagidae; genus Galagoides; species Galagoides demidoff. Next base: position 4,201 of record CAUYQV010166989.1, read on the forward strand.
AATTCAAATTATGCCTATAAACTTTACTAATAATGTGTTCTAATTATATTCTAAAACCTTGAAGTAGGCTATATAAATATAAATAGCCCGACATGAAATTTCAACTAAACTTCATTTAATGTCACCTCATTTTATTTTGAAATAAGAATCTATTAATTCTAAAGAAATTTCTAAATTCTTATCTATTGGAGATTTGAATACTCAATTCTGATTAAGACAGTATTTATTACATAAGCAAATGTTCAGGCTCAACAATAAGAATTTCTTAGTAGCCTTTTAACATTTTAACCACTTAATCATCTAAATATATGACCCAAATCATTCTGTTAACAAAGTAAGCTTTCCAAGTTGTATAGAAAATCAGTACATTGTATCCCCTAAATGCATTAATCTACACAGTTATTATTTAATAAAATAAATTAAGAGGAAAAAAATTAGAACTTGTTTGGCTCGATGTTTCTGATGTTATATCCTTTGAAAAAGCATTGATTTGTGTTTGTGTGTGTTTTTTATAACCTTATGCTATCATGGTCAATTTACGGAAACTTTTTAAGATTTGGTATACTTATCCATGAAATGGAGACATTTGCTCAATTTTTGTAATAATGAAATGATTTTAAGAGTATCAAGCTCCATCAGTAGGATAATTTGTCAGGAATAAAACTGTATTAAATGTAAACTTTTCCTCTAACCTTTTGATCATAATCACTTTTATTTTACCTGAAAAGAAATAAGTAGGAAATTTCAAGGTTCTATTATAGATAGAGATTCTATGAGCAAATATTGGAGGCACTGGAGAAAAGTTAAAACTAGCAGGGGTCCTAATTAAAATGTCGTAACAATAATGTTCATAATATCCATATCAGAATAAGGAAGACCACCAAATCTGAAGGAAATTTAGGCATAGATTATGGTCTGGGAAGACACATCACCATGTGAAAACTGAAAATAGTGTCCCCAACACCTTTATAGGGACAGGCTAGGGCACCAAATGAAGCCAAGTTGAAGGATCCTGGAATGCAAGAAAAAACACTCCACTGAACATAAAACTCTGGATGGTCTTATGAGCTTTTCAGACTGTCATTGTGTATGTTTCCTTCCTCTTTGGTGACCATTTTTCAGAGATATATGTTAAATAATGTCATTGAGCAAACTAAGAGAGAGTATATGTAATATGTATAAGTACACATCTTTACCCTTCACATTTTAGAGAGCTTTCTGCCATTACAAAATTCCTCACAGGATGTCAATAGAGTCTATAAAAAATTAGAAATAGAAAACTAAACTAACTCTATGAATGTCTTTGGGGACATCAAGAGTGTAGCTGCAATATCAATACCAAATAATTAGGTCCCAGTGAATGAATTCAAAGAAACCTTGCTAGGTAAAATAAGAAGATAGGTAGGTATTAAAAAATGTATTTGCAAAAAATAACATCACCATATAACTGGATAATTGCATCGCATAAAAACATCTGTTAAAGTAAATCCATCAATTTTTTTATAAATACAGTAATTACTTTAAAATTGTCAAAATAAGAAAATTTCTTGGAAAACCATTTGAAAAATAGGTAGGTAAAGATGATTTCTAGCTCCAAGAATAAATATTATAATAATTTAATTTTTCTTTGTCTACATATATAAAAGTACATATATGTATGTGCATGTAAATATCCACCCATCCATTTGTCTATATATTTTAAAGAAACAAAAGCTCTATTTTACAAGCAAGAGGGAGAGAGAGTGACATGGCTGCACAACCTGGCAATTTACACAGCTATCTAGTGACCTTTCAGGGCCATTTCTATAAACCTTGATATACAGGGAGGCCTTTATAGCAATTCAATACTACCCACCCCTGCCCCTCTAAAATCCTCCCTAGTCCTTACTAACCTACCTCCTGCATCATAAATTAACTTTGGCAGGAAGAATGTAACTCCAGAACATTTTTTCTATAAGAAAAACTATGCTATAAACTTACTTGCCAATGACAAGTTTATAACTACATTATATCCTAAAATATAAGCAAAAGAAAGAAATATTTGAAAGATACAAACTTCTCTTAACAATGTACTTTAGGAACAACTCCAAGGAGGTATATAAATCTCTAAATAAAGCCAAGAATAGATACATATATCTGGAAGGCAGCCAGTAATAGTAAAATTTCTCAAACAGAACTCCAGTGCATGGCACATTTGAGAAACGGGGTCATGTAATGTATTATTCACAGTTCTCTAAAAATCATTTAGTTTAGATGTTGTATGTGTGACAAAAAAAAAAAAAAAAAAAAACAACATTTTAACTGTGGTTAATAAAACAGAAAATTTTACTCAGTAATCCATGTTTTAGATTCATGCTTATGTGTGAGATTGAGCTTACATTTATGAGTTATGGTGTTGAAGACTCCCAAAATGTTTTCAGATAGTGTAAAGTACATGATGGACATTCAAAAATCCTTCTCATAGCAGTTTATACTAAATGCTCATAGGTATTGCTGAAACCAAAATCAACACAGGAAGACATTTGGTCAGTGCAGAATGTGTAAATATTTTGATTACTGATTAATACTGTAAGCAAAATGATATAATCATAAAGTAAGAAGACTCATACGTAGAAAAATAGTTGAATTTATACTGCTAAAATTTTTTTTAGCAACTGCATGCTTTAATATTTCCCATTTCTTTCAGTGTTACTCAACATCTTGGTTTGTGGTTTAATTCTATGGTCTACTATTAAGATAGATTTGCTATATCCTTAAAACTTTAATGATACCTGGCACATGAACACGGCCAACAAATATTTATTGACTGTGGTATCTAATTATTAACTATAATTATATACTTTCGAAGATTTTATTACACTTTTCTCACCTATTTATAATAAAAAATGTATTATATTCGTATTAATGTACCAACTGTATTTGTACATTATTTGATATATGTATTAATTTTGATGAGCATCACAGTACATATTTTATTCACAACTTGGTATCAAACATTTCTTACACATTGTATTTTGAGATCACTTTATTTGGTACATATTTGGTATTTCTGATAATACATATTAATTTCAAGTAGGGATAAATATTTAGAAACTGAGTTTTAGAATCCAATATCCTACCACACTATGTACATCTCCTAATTTATAAGGTGATATGAGCTTCCGTATAATTTCGTTTTATGCACTGCCTCTGGGCATCAAATATACATAATGGCAAATGCATTGAATTGAGGTTTTTGAATACCACGGTTTTCAAGGCCAGATAATGTATTGTCAATAGACAAACTTTAACAAAAGCTTATTTAATTGGCATTCTCAGTGAAAAATATGTGTATAAATACTCTCAAAGGAGTTCACAGTACTGATATTTGCTATAGTCATACATCACTTAATGACAGGGATACTTTATTTGAAAGGCTTCTTTAAGTGATTTTGCTACTCTGAGTACTTTATAGGATTCCTTTATACAAGACGAGATCCAGATCATGTACCTACCACACCCTTAGGCTATATGGTATAAGTAATTAAGGCTACTGCTCCTCAGTTATAAACCTATAGAGGATGTTACTGTACTGAATACTGTAGGGAATTTCTACAAGGGGAACTACAAAACATTGATAAAAGAAATTGCAGAGAATAAAAACAAATGGAAAATATATTATTCTCATGGATTGGTAGAATCAACCTTGCTAAAATATTCATATTGCCCAAAGTGATTTAATGATCCAATGTCATACCCATGAAAAATCAGCAATGTATTTCACAGATCTATAAAATATAATTCTTTGTTTTGTTTGGAGTCAGAAAAAGACCATACAGGCAACGTGATCTTAAGCAAAAAGAATAAATCTTGAAGCATCATATTGGCAGACTTCAGACTGTATTACAAGGGTATAGTAACCAAAACAACATGGTTAAGGCACACAGAAATAGAAACAGACCACTGGAACAGAGCAGAAAAATCAAACATTAAAAACAACCTAATATAGCCAAGTGATTTTTTACAAAACAGACAACACTATACAACGAATGGGGGAAACAATTTCTGTTCAATAAATAGTGCTGCACCAACTGGATGGTCACATATGGAAGAATATAACAGGACCCATTTCGCTCACCCCTTACAAAATTTAGTTCAACATGGATAAAAGATTTCAATGTAGGGCATGAAATAATAAAAACTCTGGAAGAAAATGTTGGAAAAGCTCTTTTAGATACTGTTCCAGGCAAAGAATTTATGAATAAGACCCCAAGGGCAAGCACAGCAACAGCAGTAAATAAATGAGACTTGATTAAATTCAAAAGATTCTGCACAGCAAAGGAAATAATCAACAGAACAAATAGACAAACTACAGAACGGGAGAAAATATTCACATGGTGTGCATTTGTAATGGACTAATAACCAGAATCTACAAAGAATACAACAAATCACCAAGAAAAAAATCAAACAACCTCATGAAAAAGTATGCAAAAGAGATGAACAGAAGCTTTCAAAAGAAGATAGACAAATGACCAATGAACATATGAAAAAATGCTCAACATCATTACCCATAAAATCCATTCAAATTGGGGGGAGGAGAGAGGAAAAAAGGAGGAGGGGGTGGAGGTGACTGGGGGGATGATGTGCTCCCACCTAATTGGCACAATGTAAGGGTATATGGCACACCTCCTGGGTGCAAGACACAACTACCACAGGGACTTTGTTGTAGCAAATGCAAACATTGTAACATAATCATTTGTACCCTCATATGAATCTAAAATTAAGAATAAAAAAAGCAAAGAAGTCCAAAAGTAACTGATGTTCCTATGGATGGAGAGAGAAAGGAATGTTTATATGCTATTGGTATGACTGAAAATTAGTACAACCTCTATGAAAAACAGTATGGAATGTTCATAAAGCATTGAACCTATCACTTAATCCAGCAATACTGGGTCTTTACCCAAAGGAAAATAAGTCACTTTACTGAAAAGACAATTGCACTTGAATGTTTATTGCAGCATAGTTCACAACTGTAAAGATATGGAGTCAACCTAAATGCCTATGAATTCAAGAGTGGATTAACAAAGTATGGTATATGTATACCAGGGAATACTACTCAGTCATGAATAAGGATACCTTGATGACTTCTGTGATGACATGGATGGAACTGGAGGCCATTATCCTAAGTGAAGTATCTCAAGAATAGAAAAACAAACAGAGCTATTAAAGTAGAACTAACTAATGAGCCCTTATGTACATAGAGAAAAGTATAACTCAATTGAAATCATACATATGGCTGGCGGGGAGAGAAGGGAATTTGTGAAAACCTATCTCATGGGTGTAATGAACACTATCAGGGCTCATTTATAATTCTGATTCAAGTATTACAAACACAATACATGTAACAAAAAAACATTTGAATACACTTAACACTTCACAATAATATAAAATTAAAAAAAGCAAAACATGAATTCTGATATTCTACTCTTTTCAAGGGTTTTGAAAAGGAGGCTAATAAGTTTAAGTACCCAAATTAATGATGGGTTATCATACTGTGCCATGGGCCATATCCTAGGAGCTCCTAAGAGCTGTATTCTGATGATTTTCTACTATGTTTCTTTCTTGAATTGATTTTTTTTTTAAATTGTTGGGGATTCATTGAGGATACAAAGAACCAGGTTACACTGATTGTACTTGTCAGGTAAAGTCCCTCTTATAATTGTGCCCTGCCCCCAAAAGGTATGTCACACCCTGTGACCCCCTGCCCCCTCCGTCCTTCCCTCTCTTTGCTCTTCCTTTCCCCCACCCTACATCCTGTACTAGATCATTAATTGTTCTCAGATCAGAATTGAGTACATAGGATTCTTGCTTCTCCATTCTTGTGATGCACTATTTAGCCAATAAAAAATGATGGAGACTTTATAGCCTTTGTACTCACCTGGATGGTCTTCATAAAGGCTGTTAAGTCTCCATCTTTTTTAATGGCTAAATAGTGTTCCATGGTATAAATATACCACAGCTTGTTAATCCATTCCTGGGTTGGTGGGCATTTAGGCTGTTTCCCCATTTTGAAAATTCTAAATTGAGCTGTGATAAACAGTCTAGTGCAAGTGTCCTTATGGCAAAAGGATTGTTTTTCTTCTGAGTAGATGCTCAAAAATGGGACTGCAGGATCAAATGTGAGATCTAGCTTGAGTTCTTTGAGGTTTCTCCATACTTCCTTCCAAAAAGTTTGTATTAGTTTGCAGTCCCACCAGCAGTGTAAAAGTGTTCCCTATTCTCCACATTCAACCAGCATCTGCAGTTTTGAGATTTTGTGATTGGGCTATTCTTAACGGGGTTAGATAATATCTTAGAGTGGTTTTGATTTGCATTTCTCCAATAATTATGGACAATGACCGTATTTTTCATATGTTTGTTGGCCATTTGTCTTCTTTAGAGAAGGTTCTACTCATGTATCTTGCCCATTGGTATCTGGGATTGTTGGGTCTTTTCATATGAATTGAGATCTCTGTAGATCCTATTTATCAAGCTTTTGTCTGATTCAAAATATGCAAATATCCTTTCTCATTGTGTAGGTTGTCCATTTGCTTTGGTTGTTGTCTCCTTAGCTGTGCAGAAGCTTTTCAGTTTAATTAAGTCCCATTTGTTTGATTTTGTTGATGTTGCAATTGCCAGGGAAGTCTTCTTCATAAAGTCTTTCCCCAGAATATCTTCCAGTGTTTTTCCTACACTTTCTTTGAGGATTTTTATTGTTTCATGCCTCAAATTTAGGTCTTTCATTTATCTTAAATCAATTTTTGTGAGTGGAGAAAGTTGTGGGTCTAGTTTCAGTTTTTTACATGTGGACATTCAGTTCTCCCAGCACCATTTATTGAATAGGGATACTTTCCCTCAGTGTATGTTCTTGTTTGGTTTATTAAGACTGGGTGGCTATAACATTTTAGTTTCATTTCCTGGTTTTCTATTCGATTCCAAATGGCTATGTCTCTGTTTATGCCAGTACCATGGTGTTTTGATCACTATGGCTTTGTCATACAGCTTAAAGTTTGGTATGCTGATGCCCCCAGCTTTGTTTTTATTACTAAGAACTGCCTTAGTGATATGGGTTTTTTCCTGGTTCAAAAGCAATTTTAAAAAGCAATATCAACGTGATATAAGGTGTTGAATTCAAAGATTACAAAAGATAATGTAATAAAGAAAATCAAATGTGGTCTATTTGCAACCAAGACTATTTTAAAACTACTGAAAAGATTTCTTTAAATTCAGAAAATGTATATACTTATTTTTATATAGAGATATTTGTATACACATGTATATATATACATATATATATACATATATATATATATATATGCATCTATACACCTGGATTTTGGAAGATAGATTTTATATATGCGTGTGTGTCGTATAATTTCTTAGAATTAATACCAGTTACAGATACTAATTAAAATATCAGTGCAATGAAAATATATAAAACATATAACACTTCACAGATTCATAGTGTTTTACTGTTTGAAGAAAAAAAATCTGTACAAAATCCAATTCAAAATAATAATTAATAGTATGTACTTTAAAGTTATAAAATTGGTCAAAGATTACAGAAAAGTTGTATATTTTTAGGTTGGTTGATATTTATGTTTATAGTATGTCATCAGAGATACAAAATTTGAAATTTAGAAAGAATAACTTGCTTGAAATAATAGGGAAATAAATTATCATTCAATAAAAGGAGTCACCGATGTCTCAAAATCTATTTTTGCTAATCATAACAAAAACCAAAACTTATAGTTTTAAATGCCTTTTAGAGGTTCTTTGAATTTCCTTTTACTGAATTCAATAGAAATAACATGAAAATAAAGATTTTCAAAATAACACAAAACTATTTAGATAAATAAGTGTCTTTTCTGGGTCAGCGCCTGTGGCTCAATCAGCTAAGGTGCCAGCCACATACACCTCAGGTTGCGGGTTCGAATCCCCAGCCCAGGCCTGCCAAACAACAATGACGGCTGCAACCAAAAAATGGCTGGGCGTTGTGGCGGGCGCCTGTGGTCCCAGCGACTTGGGAGGCGGAGGCAGGAGACTCACTTGAGCCCAGGAGTTGGAGGTTGCTATGAGCTGTGATGCCATGGCGCTCTACCCAGGGGGATAGCTTGAAGTTCCGTCTCAAAAAAAAAAAAAAAAAAAAGTGTCTTTTCAAGGTATAACTTTCTCTGTCCATTCATAACCCCAAATTCTCAATCCTTAATTTTCCTTGTTTAACCTTCTTTCAGCACATTTCTCAGGCCATGGTGATCAGTCTCTATTACTAATCCACTAAAA
>CAUYQV010166997.1:0-29023 GCA_963574575.1 Galagoides demidoff
CATCACAGCTCATAGCAACCTCCAACTAACTCCTGGGCTTAAGCGAGTCTCCTGTCTCAGCCTCCCAAGTAGCTGGGACCACAGGCGCCTGCCACAACGCCCGGCCATTTTTTGGTTGCAGCCATCATTGTTGTTTGGCGGCCCAGGCTGGGGATTGGAACCCGCCACCTTAGGTATACGTGGCTGGCGCCTTAGCCGATTGAGCCACAGGCGCTGAGTCGACTTCATTATTTCAACACGATTTTCCTTTTAAAAAATCTACTTTGGGCTGGGCTTGGTGGCTCATGCCTTTAATTCCAGTATTTTGGGAGTTGAGGTAGGAGGGTTTCTCAAGCCCAGGAGTTGGAGACCAGCCTGGGCAACATAGCAAGACCATGTCTCTACAAATAAAAACAAACAAACCAAAAATAACTTGGGAGCAGTGGTGTACACCTGTAGTCCCAGCTGGATTACTTGAGCCCAGGAGTTCAAGGTTACAGTGTGCTGTGATCACACAGCCCCCCTGTGCTCTGGCCTAGGTGACAAAACAAAACCTGGTCTCTTAAAAAAGGAAAATCCACCTTGTAGACATATTCTTTTTGTATCTTATTCAATAGAACCAAAGTCTAAAAATCCTGTCACCCCATACATCCCAGAAATGTGGATAAAACTACAGTTCCCCTAATCTGACCTCTTAATTTACACATGAAGTCACACCGCTAACATAGAGCCAAACATTTTAGCTTTAGAAGGGGCCTCAGAAATTATCTAGTCTTCACAAAACCCTCGTCTTTGTTAGAAACCTCAGAGACTTAGGGAAGATTTATGTTATCTAATTCAATTTTTACTAAAACAAAAAGCAAAAAACCTCAAACATTTAATTAGTCATGTTCATTTTTTCTCTTTTCCTTCCAGCAATCTCAAAGTATTACTATAATGCTCCCAGGTATTTCCTGAAACAGGTTTACCTCCGCCCTGTGAACCTCAGCATTGTCTTGTACCAGTTGCTAGGTAACTGAGGAAGATTTATGCATATCTATTGTTAATTTTGAAGACAGTTTTCAGCTCTGCCATAAACAGCCCTAGAAGCAGACACCACACTTGCACTGAGACATTCCTCCAGCCTTCCCTGGAATGGGGCATTCCAGGGCATAGCTACAAAATCCAAATATTCTGGGTAAAAAAAAAAAAAAAGATAACGCTAGTGAATTCCCAGCTGTCTGCATAAACAGTTCAGCAAATTTAAGACATTTGGGCCCATCTCCAGTGCCCTCTCTTGCCAAATCCATTGGAAGTTTTATTTAGAGAGTATTGTCTGCCCTCCCAGTTTGCCTGCATTTAATTGTGCATTTCAAGGTTGTTTGAAATTTGATATTGTGTTTCTCTCCACTATCCTTTCCAGCAGCACCAAAATCAGTCTTTTGTATCTCAGAAGCATCTGCAAAATTATTTCTCAAGCCAGTGGTTTCATTACTTTTTTAAAGGCTCTTGTTAAGCACAACTATAGTTTATGCTGGTTTGGACCAAATGTATGGATTTATTGCCACTGCCTGGGTAAAGTGATGAAGAGACATAGTTTATGTGATGGGCCCCCAAACCAAAGTTTTATAGAGTGATTATAATCATAATGACCCTTTGCATGTGGGAAGCAGTCCGTGTTTTACTATAAGCTTCCCTGGGCATCTTGTCATCAGATTCTCACCACAGCTCCCTAAGAAGCCTGGTTCATGGCATCGTCACTTCTGGCTTAGATGACATCCTAATTTCAGCAGTCTGCCAACTGGTGGTCTGGCCTTGCCTCTTCCTAATTCGTCCTCCACACAGTCTCTAGAGAAGTCATTCCCATGGAAACCCGAACATGTCACTCTCCTGCTTAAAATCAGACATTGATGTTTTGCAATTTACATTCCATAGCATGGAAGATAAGGGCCTCTGTGATCTAGCCCCTGCCTACCGCTTCAGCTGCATCCTATCTTTCTGGCCTCACATTCTGCATCCCAGCTGTGTGGCCTTTTGCATAGGTCCTGGCACACCATGCTGTTTCTCTTCCCTGAGTCTTTCTTTATGTGGTTTCCTCTGTTGGAGATACCCCACCATCCAATTATTGTACCAGTGTCCAATACCAGAGTGTTCTCTAACTCCCCTACCTCTCTCACCCCTGTGGGATTACATGTCACTCCTCTATGCTCCCAGAATACTTAAGGCATATCTCGATCAGTGCATCTACAGTCGTGCCTTATAGTTATCCATTCATCTCTCTGTCTCTTTCACTAAATATTTTTTTTTCCCCAGGCAGGGCCTATAGACCATCTGCTTCCTTTTAGCATCCCCAGAGCATAGCACATCATGAGCACCAGTTTGTTGAAAGCAAGTAATAGGGGAAAAGGGAAGGAGATATTAAAAAATGGACCAATAGCACCACTGGCCTGATTCATAGATGCAGCCACCCAACCTCCAAGGGATTCAGTGACCCAGGAAACACAATTAGCAAGTGGGAGAACCAGAAATGGAGCAGGAGAAAGGACCTTAGAAATAACTATGTCCATCATCTCCTGCAGTGGGAAGAGTTTTTGCTTGTATCCTTGTAGGGACAGGATGTTCACTGCCTCTCCAGGCAGCCATTCCCATTGTTGGTCAGTTCTCTGTGAGACAGGGCATTCTTGGGTGGTGCCCATCCAAGTTTCCCTATAATTTGCACCAGCTGGTTAGACTTTTGTCTTCTGCCATTAGACATTCCCTTTTGTCAGAGCAGAAACCTCAGACTTCATGTTCTGTGGCTAAATCACCCTTCTGTGTCCCTCAACCCACTGAAAATACAAAAATAATCAGATTCCTAGCATGAACATAAGTGCTTTCCATGCATTATCTAATCCAAACCTCCCTGAAACAAAGTTCAAAAACACACCCAAGATCACACAGCTAGAAAATCACAGATCAGGCCCAGACCCCAAGGGGCCTAACTCCAAGTTCATGGACTTAACCACCTCACAATACTCTTGCCTGTCTGAGCCCTTTAGCTATTCAGCAGTGAAAAGCTAAGCAGATTAAAGGCCCATAATTCTCTCTCTCTCCCCTGTCCCCTTTTATCCCTCCCCTTTTCTGCAATATCAGCTTTATGGAGACCTAGCAGATCTCTTTCCTCTGAAGATTATTTTTAAAATGAGTTTCTTCCTCATCACTCCTCCCCTTCCAAGCCCCATCTGGGGAAGAAAGATCACCATGTTGCCCGCTTCATACATACCATGTTACTCATGGGGCACTCGTCAGAATGAGTCAACTCATTAGTTTCAAAGCCTCAAATTAATTTTACATTACTTGTCCTGGAGGTGAAAGGTCACTTTTTTATCTTCTTAGTTCTGTCCACCACCCAGGAGGAAATTGGATCTTTAGGAAGGAGGGGACCCCTCTCCCTATAGCGCCAGCTGTTGACACTTCTCTTTTTTGTCATGAGTAAAATTGTACACTGAAAGCTGAGACTATTCAAAGAAGAGAACATAGATGGTTTTTGTTTAAGTAGGAGAATTTTGTGAATCATGGGACAGCGGAATGATTAAGAGGCTGGTAATGAGTGTGTTGAAAAAGCTAGAGTCTGAAACAAACTGCTAGAGCTGGGCTGAAGCCCATGGGGACTGGAAGGGGATGCCCTTCTCCATCCTCCAGCATTGCCATCTCCCTCTCATGCCTCCTAGTGGCAGAATCAAACATAGCACAGTTGGCCGGTAGAAACAGCAGTCCAGACTAGAAACAGCAGTCCAGACACCATCAAAACCAGTGATGGAGGTCGATGCATGGCTCATGCCTATAATCCTAGTACTCTGGAAGGCTGAGGTGGGTGGATTACCTGAGCTCACAGGTTTGAGACCAGCCTGAGCAAGAGAGAAATCTCATCTCTAAAAATAGCCAGGCATTGTGGCAGGCACCTGTGTCCCAGCTACTTGGGAGGCTGAGGCAAGAGGATCATTTGAACCCAAGAGTTTGAGGTTGCTGTGAGCTATGATGCCATGGCACTCAACCCAGGGTGACAAAGTGAGACTCTGTCTTGAAAAAACAAAACAAAACAAAATTAGTGGTGGGTTTGGGGCTGAGAGCAACAGGGTACCCGCAAGCCTACCTAGATCAAAGATGTATTCTAGGAGCAATTAGGCTAGTGAGTGGATGCTCTGGTGGGTGGGAGTGGTCCTTGTCTGTGGGGCGGTCCAAACTCAGTCCCAGTAACCTCCTAAATCCTGAGAGGAGCCACCGCTCCAGAAAGAGGTATTGGTTTCCAGGTTGAGCTGTCCCAGTTAGAGTGAAATTCCTCCTAGAGAATCCTGGCTAGATCAAAGTTGCATTGAAGAGGGGAAAGAAAGCTGCATTGAACCTTGCCTGCTCATGTTCATTGCCGCTATTGTCTCTCCCACAGTGGTGTAATCAGAGCAAAGGCATAAACCAGTGTGTGCTTTCCCCTCCCCGGGCCTTCTCCCAACATTTTCTCCAGCTCCATAGGGAGGTTCGCCATTTAAAGGAGGGAGAAGACATGGAGTGTGACGGGAACAGAGGGCCATCCCCGGGGAGCAGAGAAAAGAGAGGCTTTTCTTTACAGCTCTGAATGTTTCCACACGGTAGAAGTACCACAGAAAGGACAGGTTGTATGCAGCTTTGGGATGTGATATTGTCAGAATAAGGAGGAAACTTGCCCTTTCCCAGCGCAATGCCATAAAAAATGCCCCCAAAATACCTTGCAGCTGTATGGCACTCCTTCAAGACAGCAGCCAAACAGAGCAGGGAAAAGGTCAGGGTAGAAAAGTGGGATTTGTAGGAAGAAAGCAAAATAGAGACGTCGCAGTTTTTAAATCAGCTTAATTTTAAATTATATTCACCAGGAAGCTTAATGACCCCACAAGGCAGGGCAAAGGTGTTACATTCATTACATGTCATGCCTCTAATTCAGGCCTATTCCCTTTACTGTAGAATCGTGCTAGGCTGCACCTCCTCTGGAGATGAAAACCCCAGGAGAGCAGCTGGAAACCGGGGCTGGCAAAGAAAGGACTGCTCCAGACCAGGGCGGGTGCGGCCCCAGAAACCACCCCAGCCACTGCCTTTCTTCCTTCTCCGAGTCAAGCTGACCATCAGGGAAGGAAGGCAAGTTGCCAAGGGGCAGCCAGCCAAAGCCCCCTTCCCTCTTCTGGCCTGGAAAGGGAGACCGGTTAGGTCTTCCTGATCTGGGTGGAATACCAAACTCTGCGTATGGGACCTCCCTACGTGGCCAGCTAGTGACTGGTTCTCAGCGCTGCTGAGTTCCACCAGACATAGCCAGGCGCAGAGAAACAAGAAAGCTGCTTCCTGGCTTATCTGGACACGGGTCTCTCCAGCATCTTCAAGGATAGTGTAATAAGAATTGGTCCTTGGGCTGCCGTTAGACTTTCTTCTGCTATCAGAACCATGATTTGCTCGTGGGGAGCCATCTCTTCTTTACATCCAGCCCCACAACTTGGTTTGAGGTGCTTCTCTTGCCCCTTACTTCACTATAAGCGGTGGATCTAAGTTTGGCCAGTTGAGGTTGATCTTAGGATTTTCATTAGAATGACCAGCAAGGAAAAACTATTTTGGTGGTGGTGGTTGGGAGATACTTTGTGCATCACTCAGTGACAGCCATGTAACAAGGCTAGTAATGAGCCCTCCCGTAGCTCAGCATCATACAAGGGTCTGTTATCACACTGACACGTCTGCATTTGGCTGGCAGGCCACCGCTGCTGGCTGCAAGTCTGTGGTCAACTGGGGCAGCTCCCCTCTACATGTCTTTTTCTCCAGGATTAACAGGCTACTTGTGGCATGTTCTCATGGTAATACCAGAAGCACAGAAAAACACAAATAGAAACTGGCATTTCCTCTTAAGATCTGGACTCAGAACAGGCACAGTATCATTTACAACCATATTCCTTTGGCCAAAATAGAGGCCAGGGCTACATCCATCAGTGAGATGACAAATGTTCCCTACCTGTGGTGGAAGAAATTACAACAGGACTGGGAGCCATGGCTCAGGACTATACCCCGAGCACTCTGGGAGACCAAGGAGGGTGACTCACTTGAGCTCAGGAGTTCAAGACCAGCCTGACCAAGAGCAAGACCATGTCTCTAATAAAAAAAGAAAAAAAACTAACCAGGCATTGTGTGGCTATAGTCCCAAGCTACTGGGGAAGCTAAGGCAGGAGGATCACTTAAGCCCCAAAGTTTGAGGTTGCTGTGAACTGTGATGCCATGGCACTCTACCAAGAGTGAGACTGTTTCTAAAAGAAAAAGAAAAAGAAAAGAAACTACAAAGGCACTGGTAGAGGGCAGGCATGCAGGGTAGGTGAGGAACTGGGCACGATCATGTAGTTGGCCACACAGGGCAAGCTTGCCTTTACTGGGAGCCATTTTGCCACCTCATGGGGAAAGTCTGCATGAATGAAACCAACAGAAACCTGATGGCAGAGGCAAGTGGCAGCCACCGAGGCTTGATAATATTGTTGAGTCCTTGAATCCTGCTGTGCCCTGACTTTTCAATTACATAATTAAGTCTGTTTCAATCTGGTATCTTTCATTAGCTACAAAAAGACACCTGACCCTACTTTATAGGGCAAGAGAAAAGTCAAGTCTATGGTGCCAAGTCTAAGAGGGCAGGAGAGGGTCCAAAGGGAAGGCAAGATAGAGAAGTAGCTTCTGGGGTCTGAGCCTAAGAGGGTTGCTGGAGGCAAGTGGGCGTGGACTGCAGGGCGCAGCGTGTTACAGAGTGCCGTGGAAAGCCAACTGATAGGACAGGAACGTTGAAAGGACTCTGTGCCATTTGAACACTCTGGGCAGAATGAATATGAGCATTTTTGTTTCTCCAGCATGTGAAAGATACAGATGAAGACAACAGAGTGGTCCACACTGATGTAAACCATGTTGTCCAACCCCAAATTAAGTGCATAAATTCTGGAAGAGTGCCATCCATCCCAGGAGTCCTTAATATTGTGATCATACGAAAATAATCAATGTTTCAGAGGAGAATTTTGCCTTAAGAGGAACGATTCCCAGGACGCTAATATTTTAATATCCTGAGGAAAAAAATTCACTATAGCTATTACCATTTATTGAGAACAAGCTATGTGGCAAGCACCAGGCACCAAGCACTAAGCTATTTGCCACATATTAAATCACCCAATCCTGTCAATAAATTGGAGAGGTAGGTATTTATCTCCATTATACACAAAAGAAAAATGAGGTTGGAGAGTTTCCATCCATCTTCCATCCCTGGGCGGAACTTCTGTCCTGCCCCAATGCCCTTGTAGTTAACACCAGGCTGGGAGCCTGCCTAAAGGATGGTTCTTTGTTCTTCTTGACCCTAGAAGCCTGCCTGGGACCTTCTAATTAGTACTTCCTTCCCTTGCCCTTTTTATAGCCTTCTGTTCTTTGAAATTTGGGCCCAGTATCAGATTGGGGAGAAAAATATCCTCTCTGTCAAAAACTTTTCTGCAGTTTCATTGTAGAGAGCAGTTGCAGCCTCCTTTCCCGGGCACCCACTCTCCTTTATAAGAGCACCCAGGTTTTCTTTAGGGACTCACCTTCATCCAAACAGTTGCCCAGGCGACCGAGGTGGAACTGACCCCACAGATGGATCCCACACCCCTGCTTCTCACCCCAGGGTGGGCGTCTGTGCCATGGCTGGCAGTCAATACATTGCATGACTTTAAAGGAGCACATGATGTAGGGGCCCAGTCTACTGGGTTTGGGTCCTCGGGCCAGGTACCTAATTATTTCTGTGCCTCAGTCTCCCCATCTGGGCAGCCAACATGGCCAGACCAGTGGGAATCTTTGCTAGAATTTTGTTGCAACTAGTGAAAAAGCATCTCTCTCTCTGTCATCTCTTTCTTTTCTTCTTCTATCTGGTAGGACTGTCTAGTAGAAAGATCTGATAAATCCAGAGACAGATTTTTTTCTCAGCACTATTTGAAGTCCTGGACCTGTGTTTGTGGTCACCATTACCCTGGAGTTCTCAGCAGCATGGCCCAGTCGCTCCATTGTGCGAGGAAGATCAGTTGTAGATGGGATGGGGGTGGAGCCAGAGGCAGCAAGAGCGAGAAGAGTGAGAATTGTCAGAGACTCTTCAGACTTCTGGGTCTTGTCTTCCGGCTTTCTTCTTCTCTCTTGGCCCTCGAGACATGTAGAATAGTAAACTAGGATGAGGAAGGGGAAAGGGACAAACCATTATGGAAGGCTTTTCCTCCTGTCTTCTATGCATCGCCCAAAAAGAGCTAGTTACTGTAGAACTACACACACCTGGGTATGAATCTCAGCTTGCCATCCCCCAATTATAAAAATATGAGCAACTGTTGTAAGCTCTCTGGGCCCCTGAGAAATAATCACACTAGGTTCAACATAATGAAATGGGCATTTTTGTAGGAAAGAAAAAAGCTGAATATTGACAGTTCTTTGAGATCTTCTTTCTACTACATCATTCACCCTAATACTTTTTCCACCTTACAGAGTTCTCTCAGCATTGAATGAGGTGATACACGTGTAGGTCTTATCACAATGCCTGGCAACAAGGTAATGGCTAACAAATGTTAAGGGCTACTGCTAATACGATGATGATGATGACGGCGATGATGATTGCTGAGACATAAAAATACAAATCAAGGGAAACAGAAAGAGTAGCTACTTACAGGTTTCACTGGTGGTTTTGGACTTGACTGCCAAAAATGCTTATTTCCCCCTCAAATCTCACTCTGCAGGTTTTGTTATTGTCCCCTCCAATGCAGGGAGACCAAGGTTCGCCAAGGAGACTTCCCGCCCCATGGCTCTTCTTTTGTATGGAAAAGGGTTTGCCTTAAGTTCTGACTTCTAGCAGAGGGAAGGCTGATTTTAGAAATGCCACTCACAGTTTTTAACATCTTGCCATTAATAAAACAATTCCAATTCAGTCCTTGATGTTAATAAAACAAGTCCAATTCAGTGACATCTGGGGTACTTGTTTTGGTCTTGTGGGGGAGGGGTTCTCACCTACCAGCCAGTTATTTTGGTTAAAAGAGCATTTGTTTTCAAGAAGGTGACACTTTGACGCATAGTTTATTCCCCTCATTTCTGAAGGCTTTGAGGTGTGGCCTACTCCTCCCACCTGGGGGCTTTCAGACACATTGTTCTCTGAACCTAAATGTTCTCGCCTCCTTTCCTCACTTGGCTCACCCTACAAAGTGCTCAGTTTCTTTCTTTCTTTCTTTCTTTTTTGATTCTAAGGTATGCACTTTTATTGAACTGGCTCAATTCACTATACAGGTAAGTGGTGGCTGCCTCCACACCTCCACCCACTCCCAGGGAAAGTGCTCAGTTTCAATATGACTTTATGATACCACCTCGGACACGTCCAATCCATTGACCCTTCTGTTATACGTATCACCTGGTAATTTCTCTGCATGGCGTGTATCACACCTGTGTGGGCCTCTTATTCCCTGGGTAACTGTCTGTGGAACCACATGGGACTCCAAGCTCCGGTATGATAGTTCCTGGCTGGGTCTACTCTATTCTCCACTGTCCCTAGGACCACATGGTTAGCACTCATAAAAATTGACCATTTACTGACTTACAAAAATTAAATAAAATTATTAATCAGCCACACAGGCTTACACTGTCCCACTGGTCTTAAAATGTGTTTTTGAATTGGAGCAAAGGGAAGGCAAAATTATGTTCCCGTTCACTCTGCTGTCAGGGAAAGATGATTGAAAGACAGTCCAGCACTTCATAAAAAGTCTTGCACATGAAAACATAGGCTGCTGGGAACCAGTCAAGAACTTCAGACATGACCAACAACCTGAGATGAAAGAGAAATATCCGTGATTACTTTGATGTGAACCACAATAATACAGGATGGAAGGAATTGTAATTAGAATGACATGGGGGAAGGGGCACTCCCCCTTATCACCATGACACTGCATTCCTAATCACAGATCTTTGGCTAGTGGAAGTGCTGGTGTTTATATCTGGGTTTGCCAGAGTTGTCATTGGAGTTTATGAAAAGGAACAACAATCCCAACAATTATAGAAAGAGAACATTTTGTTTGGGCCTTACTAGCCAATCACATGGAAATTTATCTGTTGTACGCAGCTATCTCCCCTGCTAGGAAGGAAACCTCCTAAAGCAAGAAACTGGGCCTCAAATAACCTTTCAGTTTTATCTCAAATAAATGCTTTGGATGAACAAATGAATGATTACTATTATTGCCATATGGCCTCTATCTCTAACTAAAACAAAGTACAATCCAAATTCTCATATCAAGACAATTCCCACTCCATAAAATATCCATTAACAAGAAATAAATATTTATTGAATGCCTACAATGTACCAGGCAGTGTATTCCACATTGAGAAGCATGCAGGGACTGAGTCCTCAAAGAGTTTAATCACCTGGTTAGGACGTGTCCAGTTAAAGCTCCTCTGAATCCATGTCACAGAAACTTATACAATTTAACTCAAGTAAGGAAAATAAACAAACAAAGAAAAATAGGGTATGAATCCAAGAAGGGAAATGTGGGCACTAGAACTGGAAAGCAACAGCTGAGGTCACCTCCTCATCTCACTTAGGCTTGTCTGTGTGCTTACCAATCTTGCACTTGACCCAAGGCAGCAGCCAGTCCCAACACTACATTATGATCTTGAAGATCAAGCACTCGCCACACTGATTCACCATAGCTGGGGAGAGAGTAGGGGGGGATCACTTGATTTGCTTCCTACTTACCTAGGTTGTCTGCAGGTTGCCCCTGGAAGACATGGCAAACAGCAACCAGCCTTTCAAATACAGGCAAAAAGGATCTATGTACATGTAAAAATAAGAGATGGGGGGATCAGCACAGGGCATAGCTGTCCCAGAAAGGAAGTAATAACTATAGGTTTGGTTAGTCAAGAAAGATGGTGAAACCGTGGCTCTCATCACTGCAGGCAGCCAAGGTAGAGAATTAATTGAGCTCAGGAATTTGAGACCAGCCTGGGTAACACAGCAAGAGAAAAATTAAGAAATAAGGATTCCACACCTTCTCTCTCAAGAGTCCTGGCTGTGACTGTTCCAATTGCCAGAATGCTCCAAATGGTTTTGCTAGCAAGGCCAAGCCCTCTAGCTTAAAGGTGACATTTCAGGGAGATCTTACTTATGTCACTTCCTCAATAGCACCATTGATCCCCATGGCCTGGGACCCTGGGACCCTGGATAAGAAACGTCTCACCTTCTGAGGTATTTGTGCAGCATAAATGCTGATGCAATTAGCCTCACAGATGGACAGTAATACCTAATGTTCAGTTAGACCTCAGTAGGTGCCAGATATTATTCTTGGTCTTTTATATGCATTAACTCATTTGGTCTTCAGAGACTTTCATTTGGGCATCAAATATTCATTGAGCTCCTATTGTCTACGGGGCAATTTGCCAGAGCCTGTCAGGAGTTTCTAACCTGCTTGTCTCCATTCTACTCTGAATACTTCTGCTTGGAGTAAAAGACAACTAACCATGCAGCAGGAGAGGGTGGGATTGAGAGTGCAAACTGCACAGTCAAGAAGTGAAGGAAGTTTGATCTTAGTTTCATCACTTCCTGATAAGGGACCTTGACTTAGTCTCCTATCCTCTCGAGCCTCGGTTTTCTTACCTGGGGATAAGAATGGCACCCCCCACCCCATCTCGTATTCTGTGAAGATAAAGAGATCTGGAAAGCACTCTGTAGGTTCCTTTGCAGCATAAGTGCAAACAACATTAACATTAGCAGGGAGCTTCTGCTAATAAGAAATGCCAAGCAGAAAGTCACTGAATAGTGACGATTTGCAAGAGAGATGAACAAAGACTGGCTCAGGGAGTGGAAGGAGATAATGAGAAAGGATGCACATGGAAAATAATTTTTCATTACAATCTGAAGGTGAATACAGGGCAGATCTGATATCCTCCCCTCATTGCTGCTTCTTTAAGTCAGAGTCCAGCCTGATGCTTTCCTAACCTCCTCTTTTCTTGATGTGTAAAATGGACACAGTTTAAAATCTGTTTAGCAGGAATTCTATGAATATAGTCTTAGAGGGGTTTCTTCCCCTTTACTTTCTCTTAAAGATCAACAAATTATAGAATAGAAATGAAAATAGAGTAGCCCTCTACTATATGTCAAGTCATTTTCAACCATTTATACACTGGGATGAAGTAAAACCTCCTCCCAAGAGAAGAATAAGATGCAATAAGGCCAGTTTGGTCCTTGGTGTTCTGCAAAAGCAGAAGACCAGGAAAACCTGTAGATCGTGGGTGGAGCCTGTGGCTCAAGGAGTAGGGTGCCAGCCCCATATGCCAGAGGTGGCAGGTTCAAACCAGGCCCTGGCCAAAAAAAAAAAAAGAAAACCTGTAGATCGTAAGAAATCAAGGAAAAAATGGGCTTGGAGAAAAACATATAATAATGTTATTTACTTTTCATGTATATATTCATGTAGGAAAAGCCAAGTGAATGGCCTGGAAAGATACACCCTAAACCTGTTACCTCCCGTACCAAAGGTCAGGATTAGAAGTGGTGCTCCAAGGAAACATTAGCCTCATCTGAGATGTATTAAGTTTTTTAAGAAAAGAGAATGTATTTATCTCTTCCTTAGATAATTAAAGTTTAATTGTTAAGTGGGGAACCGCGTTTAAGGAATCCTTCGCCAGGGAGCTGTGAGAAAAAGCAGCTTAGCTGACTGATTTCCCTGAGGCCAGGTCAGGGTTCAGCCCCCAACTGCAGTGTTCCAGAATGTAAGAGGTGAGTTTGCCAACTTAATTATTAACTGAACTGCAAAAGTGACTATCTGGAGACTTGGGGGGGCTAATTTTGACATTGATAGCATCAACATATCGATGTCTTTTTTTAAAGAAAGCATCTGGTTGTGTTTTCCCAACTATTGTTAAAGCAAAATTAGATAGGAAGACGAATGTGCACAAATTGTTATTCTGGGGAACTCTCAAGAATGGAAAAGTTGTGGCTCAAGCGGCTCAGGTGCCAGCCACATACACCTGAGCTGGCAGGTTCAAATCCAGCCTGGGCCCACCAAACAACAATGACGGCTGCAACCAAAAAATAGCCAGGCGTTGTGGCGGGCGCCTGTAGTCCCAGCTACTTGGGAGGCAGAGACAGGAGACTCGCTTGAGCCCAGGAGTTGGAGGTTGCTGTGAGCTGTAATACCTCGCACTCTACCCAGGGCGACAGCTTGAGGCTCTGTCTTGGAAAAAAAAGAATGGAAAAGTGTGAGATTCACAGAGCAGTGGTAAAATTCCTTCAGCTGTGGATGTTTGGTTACTACAACCTAGGTGAATTACATGCACCTTCCTAATCTGTTCCCTACGAGCCTCAGAAGCTTAGAAGTGAAAAATCATATAACTAACACTTTTAAAAACTGTTAATGCATCAAATATGTAATGGAAAATGCATAGCCATAGGTCTTCCTAAACCTTCAGGCCAACATTTGGTCTCAACTATTTCCTCTACAATCTTGATGGGGTAAAGCTTTGCTCTCTGATTATGCCGGGTCAATGGAAATTAAAGGCTCCAGTAAAGATTAGGACTTGAGGCTCGGTGCCTGTGGCTCAATCGGCTAGGGCGCCAGCCACGTACACCTAAGGTGGCGGGTTCAAATCCCCAGCCCGGGCCCGCCAAACAACGATGGCTGCAACCAAAAAATGGCCGGGCATTGTGGCAGGCGCCTGTGGTCCCAGCTACTTGGGAGGCAGAGGCAGGAGACTTGCTTGAGCCCAGGAGTTGGAGGTTGCTATGAGCTTGTGATGCCATGGCACTCTACCCGGGGGGATAGCTTGAGGCTCCGTCTCAAAAAAAAAAAAAAAAAAAAAGGATTAGGACTCCAAAGGTCACCTCAACACCATGAGTGGTGCTGAAGGAAGAAGCCACATAACAGCTCGAGGGTCAAGAAAGGAAATCTTTGGAAACCTCAGTTTAGATCTTAGAGGCTAAAGAATAGCCTGGGCCCAAGAGTTTGAGGTTGCTGTGAGCTATGAAGCTACAGCACTCAACCCTAGGGTGACTGAGTGAGACTCTGTCTCAAAAAAAGGAAAGAAATAATTACAATCCCCAGATATTGAGGAACCTCAACTCTGCAGACACTATCACAGTAATTAAGATCTTGTTTGAGTCTCATGACACCCAATCCTTATCCTCATTTGCCAGATGAGAAAACCGAAAGCTAGGGAGGGAAGGTTGCGTAACTAGTAGTGAAGCAGCAAGAGAGAACGAGGACAGGTGGCAGATGGACGTGGTGGTTCACACCTGTAATCCTAGCACTCTGGGAGGCTGAGGTGGGTGGAGTGCTTGAGCTCACAGGTTCAAGACCAGCCTGAGCAAGTGAGAGGACCCCCTCCCATCTCTAAAACAATAGCTGGGCATTGTGGTGGGTGCCTGTACTCCCAGCTACTTGGGAGGCTGAGACGAGAGAAGTGCTTGGGTCCAAGAGTTTGAGGTTGCTGTGAGCTATGAAGACACAGCACTCAACCCCAGGGTGACTGAGTGAGACTCTGTCTCAAAAAAAGGAAACAGGTAGGTGTATGTTCAATTTAAAGAGCATAACATCAAAATCGAGGAATTCGGTATTTGGACAAATCAGCACACATCTTGACCCCAAGTGATGTTTGGAGGGGAAGGTAAATCTTCAGCAACCAGAACTGTAAATCTAGGAAAACCAAAATGCAGAGAGGGGCAGAGAAGAGGAAGATTTCTTTAGTTAGTGAATGGATGAAGGGAATTTGTTTTGAACATATGCTTTGTTATCTAGAATTGGTTTGTTCTCTGTCCCCACCAAACACATGTTGACAAAAATTAGGCAATTCTGGCTTGAAGGGTAAGAAAGCAACAACCTTCCCCAGGCAAGCCCTCTGGGTATTAAACTCTGACAGTACAGACCCACAGATTAGCATAATTTCCAAACATGAAATTAGCCTCACTTATCTGTTTTCCTTTCTCTTGTGTTCCTTTCTGACAAAGTCAAATCATTGAGCACTTGCTATATGCCAGGTTCTAAATGTAGAACATGGCTTATGTTATTTATTTATTTATTTTTATTTTTTTGAGACAGGAGCCTCAAGCTGTCGCCCTGGGTAGAGTGCTGTGGCATCTCAGCTCATAGCAACCTCCAACTCCTAGGCTCAAGCGAGTCTCCTGCCTCAGCCTCCCAAGTAGTTGGGACCACAGGCGCCCGCCACAACGCCTGGCTATTTTTTGGTTGCAGCCATCATTGTTGTTTGGCGGGCCCGGGCTGGATTTGAACCCGCCACCTTGGGTGTACGTGGCTGGTGCCTTAGCCACTTGAGCCACAGGCGCCGAGCTGGCTTATGTTATTTAATATCCAAGAAGCTCTCAAGGATACACAGACTTTGAGCTTAGACATATTCTAGACCTGCCTTCTTCAATATGGTAGCCATGTATGGTTATTTAAATTTAAGTTTATTGTAATTAAATAAAAATTCAGTTCCTCAGTTACACTATGTATAGAGCACTCACGAGGCACATGTGGCTGCAACTACCCCACAAGACAGCACAAATAGAGAAACTTACATTGTCACAGAAGGTACTGTGGGACGGCACAGTGCTAGATTTTTTAGAGTTGCGTCTCCCTCCTCTGAGATCATTTCAGGCAGGAAAGCTGCCATTCATCGAGCAGCTCTGGGCCAACACCATAGCCTCACTGCCTTGCACCTCACCCCATTTTAGAGATGAGGAAACTTGTGCACAAAGAGGCCAGGCAATGTTCTCACAACTGCACAGGGAGTGGCAGAGCTGAGGGAGTGTAACTTCAAAGGCTTTGCTTGTTCTGGAGGCACCTCCTTCCAAGACCATTGTCCCCAAAGGGGAGTGAAAGCAGCACTCAGGACAAGAAAGAAGGCCTGAGGGTCTAGAGGCTACAAGCTATTGGGGTGGACAGGCTAGAGGACCAAGCCCAGTTCTCACTGACTATCTGGGTGCCACTGACCAAGTTCACTTCTCAACCTTTCTGAGTTTTTGTAAAGTGGGGATGCTTATAGCACCTATCTGGTAGAGCTATGCAGATTAACGAGAACGACATGGAAAGCACTTGGCAGCCTGGTATCTGGTGCCTAGCAGTCATTTAGTAAATGTACATGGGATTATTCAGGAGTGAAGCCTTTTCTCCCAGGGAAGCAGCCAACACAAGATTCACTGTGCGCCCTGCAAGTACCTATTTCTGAGTCTGGCGCGCCCCCTCCTGGTTACATGTGGAGACATCATTTGTCCTGTTCTCCCGGGCAGGGGCCCATCCCACAGTGTTCTCAGGAGATGTGGCTCCAGGACTGTCCTATCTGAGCAGTCAGATATTAAGAAACAAAAAAACAAAAGGCCCTCTCACAAGAAGCTCCTCTGAGCACTCAGGAGAAATTTAAATCTTGCTAACTGGTGATCTTCACTGCCTTCAGTGCTCAGCAGACGGAGGGGATGTACCTCTTTGGGCCCCTTCTCAGTGTCTCATCCACATTCTTAAGGTCTGCTGGCTACAAGCTCAGGGTCTTTACTGTCAGGGCTGCCATTCCCTTCAATCTCACGTGGAACACACATCCCACTGCCCTGTCCCCATCAACCTAAAAGTCAGTTGGGCTTTCTCCTAAATATATTTAAATTCTGTACATGCCCCTTTGTATTCTCTGTCCAGTCTAAGCTGCCATCATCACTCACCAGGACCACTCCATGACTCTCCTGATTGGCCATCTTCTATCTCCTCCTTTTCCCTGTCCTGTGGTCCTAGCTATTGTTGCCACTGGAGTGCCCTGGGGAACGTTCAAGAGTTACCAACACACAGGTCTCAACCCCTGAGTAACTAAAATCGGAGTCTGGGGAGGGTGGGTAGGGGGCCTCTCAGCTGTCATAGCTCATTAAAGCTACTGCGAATCCCTAAGCTTCTGGTCCAGACCTGCAGCACTGGCATTCCCAGATGGCATGTTAACAAGCGGACTGCTGAGCGCCAGCCCCAAAGTGTCCGGTCTAGCAGGCCATGGGTGGGCCTGAGAATTTCCACTTCTCACAAATTGCCAGGTGAAGCTGGTCTAGGGATCACATTTAGAGAACTACTATTGAAAAATACAACATGGGAAACGAAACTTCATTTTCAGTGACTTTTCATTATACTTGTACATTTCTAAAATTCCCATCCTATACCATAGGTTGCTGGGCAGGGAACGGCCTGTCCTATCTCCCAGCCACTTGCCTCTCTTCTTGAGTCACCCATGTGCCTCCTATCTGCTCCTGACCACCCCAAGCTCTTGTCTACCTGAAGACCTCTGTACCAGGGGCTCCCTCTGCCGGATGTCACTTTCTGTTGCTCTTCTGCTGACTGGCTGCCTCTCAGCCTTCAGGGCTCACAGAGACGTCACCTCCTCTGAGAAGCCCACTTTGACTGCCCCATGCAATGCTTGCCTTCCACTCCTTTTTCTTTTTCTTTTTGAAATAGAGTCTCACTATGTTGCCCTCAGTAGAGTGCTATGGCATCATAGCTCACAGCAACCTCAAACTCTTGGGCTTAGGTGATTCTCATGCCTTAGCCTCTCAAGTAGCTGGGACTACAGGTACCTGCCACAATGCCCGGCTATTTTTTGTTGCACTTGTCATTGTGTTTAGCAGGCCCTAGCTGGGTTTGAACCCACCACCCTTAATGCATGTGGCTGGCACCGTAACCACTGTGCTATAGGCACTGAGCCCTTCCACTCACTTCTTATTTTCTCCTTCAGCAACCTGTTAGTTCCTTCATAGTCTTTTTTTTTTTTTTGAGACAGAGCCTCAAGCTATCCCCCCTGAGTAGAGTGCTGTGGCATCACAGCTCACAGCAACCTCCAACTCCTGGGCTCAAGTGAGTCTCCTGCCTCAGCCTCCCAAGTAGCTGGGACCACAGGCGCCTGCCACAATGCCCAGCAATTTTTTGGTTGCAGCAGTCATTGTTTGGCGGGCCTGGGCTGGATTTGAACCCACCATCTTAGGTGTATGTGGCTGGTGCCTTAGCCACTTGAGCCACAGGCACCAAGCCTGCTTCATAGTCTTTACCACAATTTGTGATTACTGATTACTGTGTATGACTTTTCACTTAGCACATATGTATCTCTCTGCCAGAAAGGAAGCTTTATGAGGGCAGAGACTTTGTCTTCTTATTCACTGTCTAGTACATAATAGGTGCTCAGTAAATGGCCACTAAGTAAGCTTTGACGAGAAATGCAGAATCAAAGCACGTCGAGATTGGAAGTAATATCAGAAGCAGGAGCCTCGTGTTCCCTTGACTGCTTCTGTGTGCTCCACTTGTAACAGTTTTAATCCACACAACAACCAGGAAAGGTGGGATCATCTTCAATCTATAGATATGGTAATGGAGATCTAGAAAGGCAGGGAAACTAGGCTGAGGTCACAAGGGTAAAAGGGACAGACAGACCATGAATCCAGGCTGCCTGTGTCTACATCCATCCTGAGAAGTGGCAGGAAGGGGAACAGGCACAGCAGAAGACCTGGCAGAGCTCTTCCCTCTGGGAGGTTTTCATGCTAAATTCTTAGCCAAGGAAAAATATAAAATAGCTGAAATCAAAGAAGCCTTGCCCTACTTTCCATCTCTCTGATTCTCTCAGAATCTTTTTGAAGAGAATGATCAAGCAATGATGGCTATCTCTACTTCTAAGACTTTTTAAACAGCTTGCTCAGAGCCTATGGAAGGGAAACATAGTCAGGAATGGCAAAGGCTGGGCTTGAACCCAGGGCCTCTTCCTGCACAGCCTTCCTGGGCTTCGGTCCACCTCACAGAGAGCATCTCGCCCCACTTCCTTTTGGGGAGGTCTGCCTTGTTATTCTATCAGTTAATGTAGTACCAAATGCTACACAGATAACCAGGTCTCTTCTTCCCAAACTCAATGGCTTAACAGAATAAAAGTTTCTCTCTCATACCAACAGAGGCCCAAATCAGTATGCCTGGTCTAGAGGCAGGGGCAGGACTTGGGAGGCCCAGCCTTCCTCACCTTTGCTCCCCCATCTTCAGCAAGTGGCCTCCTGTGGTGGCTGGAGAAAGGGAAGAAGGAACAATGGAGTTTTGGTGGGCCAGGCCTGTAAGCAGAGTGCACCCCTCCCACACACATGCCTTGGCCAGAACTCAGTTCTCAGTGACTGAGAACTCTGTGCTCAGCTGCAACGGAAGAGGGGAATTTAGTGTCAAGTCTATACAACAGCCAGCCAGTCTCCTGACAGTCTCCTGAGTCTGTGATGTGCCCACCCTGGCACATCTCCTCTCACGGATAACCGGATTCCCATAATTACAGAGATGACTTCAAATGCAACCAGGAGAGGGGCCGCCTTGACCTTTACGTTCATATTAGAGAAGAAATGACAGATCTCCAGTGGTCTCTGTAGTGGGGACTGGCGGTTTGGGGAACGGCAGGAGAAAGAAGAGGTGGTTAAATGACAATTTGCTCAGATCCGGTCCTGGCTGAGAGGAGAAGATCGCTTTGTCTAACATTTTGGTGTCATTTATAAAATCTAGCTTGACTTTAATTCTGGATATTTCAGAATTTCACTATTTAAGCAAGCATTTATTGAGCAGCCATTGTTTTGCAGACATAGTTCTAAGACTTTGGACCTGGAGTGAATAAATGGATGAATAAATATGAAATTAGCCCTACTTTTATCTGGTTGAGATACTGAAGATACTTGTGATAAAAAAAAATTGACAATTACACGTATAATAATATCCAGGAGAATATTCAACACTTGACATAAATGATCTCATTTAATCTTTTTTTTTTTTTTGAGACAGAGCCTCAAGCTATCCCCTTGGGTAGAGTGCCATGGCATCACAGCTCACAGCAACCTCCAACTCCTGGGCTCAAGCGAGTCTCCTGCCTCAGCCTCCCAAGTAGCTGGGACTACAGGTGCCCGCCACAACACCCGGCCATCTTTTGGTTGCAGCCATCATTGTTGCTTTGGCGGGTCCAGGCTGGGGATTTGAACCTGCCACCTTAGGTGTACGTAGCTGGTGCCCTAGCCACTTGAGCCACAGGCACCGAGGTGATCTCATTTTATCTTTACAGTAATCCCATGAAGTAAGTCCTAGTATTATCCCCATTTTACAGAGGACAAAACTGAGACCCAAAGAGAGGAAATAATTGTCCCCAAATTTCCACTGCTCTCAAGAGTCAAGAATGAGCCTTAACTACATCATACTGTTCCTTTGTTTAAATTATAGTACTGGGTCATTACAAAAGTTTTAACATACATAAAAATCAAGAAATGTAAAATCTCCACAAAAGAAAATAAGTGAAGCTGTCCCAGAAATGCTGAAACTTCAGCTGTCCCAAGCCAGCTGAAACTCACACAGGTGAATCAGAAAGGGCGCTGTCAACTGTGTTTCTCGGAAGAAACATGGAAATAATCAACCTGATATAGTCTATCTCAAAACTTTTATAGTGACCCACATATGTGCACATTGACATATACGTAGGCATAAGTCAGTAGGCTGCAGATAACAGGAGATTTGGAGTTCCAAACAGTTACTGAATCCCAGAACAAGTTGAAACTGAGAGCATGATTCCTCCAAATAATTCAAAGATGGCCATGGATCCAAGCAAGCAGGTGACCCTGGAGGAGATACTTTGTCCCCCTGTTCTTTAGTCTCTCCCACTATGAAATAAGGAAGCTGGCCTAGAAGAACCTCAAGTTCCCTTCTTCTTCCTCTGTAAAAGCAGAAAGGCTAATGGGAAGGCAGGTGTTTCATCAGCCAGACTCAGGGGAAATCTTTCCACCTATCTGACACTCTGTTTTCTCATCGAAGTTGGAATTAGCTCTGATTTGCTACTTTTTCTCTCCCTAGTGTCTGGCAGGGGGAAGATAATGGGGGCTCAATAAATCTTGGTCATTCCTTAGTCTCCCACCTGACCACGAATGGCAGCAAGCCATTGCATGAACAGAAGGCAGAGCTCCAAGCTGCAGGCTTTGGAGAATGCAGGGGATCTGCGGCTCCCTCCTGGGGGAATCATGGCCATTTGGGGAGCAGCTGGCTCCTGGCCCCAGGAAATAATCTGCAGCTGAGGACCCCAAGTGCACTGCACAAAGCCTCCCTTGCTGCCTCTGCTCCATACCCTCTCCATCATGCACAGGGCAGTCTCGCCCCAGTGAATCTGGATTACCACCATTCACTCAGAATCCCCAACAGGCATGTTCAGGACTCTGGAGCACAGAGTTCAGAGAGATGGAATATTAGATGTCCCCGCAGGCCTCCCCATCAAGCCCTATTTCTTACAATGACTTCTGGGACGCTCCCAGGGGCCTTGCCTGCCTGGCAGATAGTGAATAAGGCAGACAACAGCGCGGATGGAAAGCAGCGTCTTGGAACGGTTGCCTGGTTACAGGTGGCCTGTGTCACATGGTCTCCTCCCTCCAGGGCGGGGAGCCTGCTGAGCTGAGCTGGGACGGGAGAGCCAGCTCCTAGATACTGCCCTTTCTTCTCCCACCACTACAGCCACTGCCTCAAGCCAGATCAGGAAAAGAGCACAGGCTGGATGGTTGGAGCCTGCCTTGCCCACCTACCAGTGCAAGATTTGAGCAAGGGAACTTGGCCTATGGGCCTCTCTCCCTCCTCACCTGTAAAATGAGTCTAATAATAGTACACATCTCACTGGGTTGAGAGGAGGCTTCAAACAAGAACTTACAGGAAAAGGGCCTGGCTCAGGGCCCAGAAAACAGCAGACTGACTGTTGTGCTGCCTGGTGGAACTGAAGGTCCTACAGGACCAGCCGAAGTTCTGATGGTGACCTAATATGAATACATGATATAAAGGCACACTCCCTGCACCTTAGGCAGGACAAAGGTGCACTGGGTCCTCAAACTGGTAGCCAGTTAAAATGATAAATCATAACGCCATCCCCCACCCCATGGTTTGTTTTTGCTATTGATGCCACTCTCTCCTGGGCATGGAGCTAGCTCCAGAGAGGAGTGCGGGCCTTCACAGGCACCCAGGGGCCCTCCCCTGCAGGGCCCACCAGCTGCCTGGTCTCATACCCCAAGGTGGGGAGAAGGAAAGGGGAGCTGGGCATCTCCTTTCTCGCAGGCCCTTCACCCAGGTGCATGGTGGACAGACACCCCCACATCTTGCAACCCCCATATCAGGATGTGCTAGGGTGGGGGAGAGGCTCGCCCTGCCCCTGGACACTAAAGGCACTATGGCTGTCTACCTAGAGCAGGCACAGCTGCAGCCAGGCCCTACCTGCGGCGCCCTGGGGTGTGCACTCAGCTCACCTGTCCCAGGTCCCCCGCAGGCAGCAGAGAGCCCAATCACAGTGCTAGCCTTGGAAGAAGAGGGAGGGGCCCGACAGGAGCCAGGCCTGGGTTTGGGGGATCCTACACTCCTAGCCTGAAAGCCTGTTCCTTTGTCCCACCAGATATCACTTACAAAGCACACATTTAAAGCCAAAATGCAAAATGAGTTCTGACAGTGGAACATTCAACCCCAAGAGCGGCTCTAGGAGACTGCATGTTCTTGTCTGGGTCCATCCGTCACCAACTCCCCTCCTCTCTGGGCCTCTTCTCTCAATGCGTGGGGAGGGGTAGGTGGTTTTTAAACGTTCTTCAAACTTTCATATTTTATGAGGCATCCCTGTCCCATCAACAGGCTGTGTGGCCATAGGCCAGTCCCTTCTCCTCTTAGGGATCAAATGATCCTGAGGGCTCCTTCTGGGGTTATTGCTTAGAGAGGTGACTTTTCCCACACTCTGGTTTGAGGGGACGTTTTTCTTTTGTGGAAGGGGAGGCAAATCCTCCCAGCAGGGTTTGAGGTATGGGGTTGGAGGGAACATTCCTGCCCTCCTGCTCACACTGGTAAACTTGGGGGCCACGGGGGAAAAGAAGGGAAGAGCAGTGAAACTACCTCTGGAGGCAGAGGCCGCCAGAGCTTCAGAGGAGGTGGAGAGCAGGAGCCCTGGGGCCGGTCACTGGTCCTTCCTTCCTGGCCTGGGTGCTGCTGCAGCCGCCTCCCTGCCCCTTTCCATCCTTGCTCCTCACGACAGCCCAGGGGAGCTTTCCATGTGGAACCACTGCGCTTCCCCCTAAACCTCTATCAGTTAGGATTAGGTTGGCTATGACAAGATGTCCACTAAAAGTGGCTTCAGCAAGGCAGGTTTTCTGTCTCCCAGAAGCACCTGACAGTTTGTGCCATCCGAGACTATGGTGATGCAGGGATTTTCCCACTAGGTCCTTGGTCTCGGGAATTGAAGATTGAGTTCATGGACCACAAGTAAGTGAAAGCAAGAGAATCTATTGAGAAGGAGAAAGGAAAGCCTCCGGCGCAGTGGAGGGCTTCCCGAGGGGGTTGTCGCTTTGGCTCTCTGTCTGGGGGTTTCAAGCTTTGGTATTCTGGTTATTGGCGGTGCTCTCTGGTTGGTCATTCATGGTTCCTGACTCTCTGGTCAGGCAGCAGGCTTCCTCCACCCAGTCCCCTTTGGGGTCTTTCTCCTGGCATGTCCCACCCAGCGACAGCCATGACTAATGGCTGTGCGGGTCACACAGGCACTCTGTGGCCATTACGAAACGTCCTGCTGGGGATTTTCCAGGCTTATTGGCTGCTCCCACCCCCTCGCCTCACCCTCCTTCTCTGGAAACAATGTCCCTGTCTCTGTCTAAAAGCCTCCTGATTCCTATCAACGGCAGCTCAACAGTGTCCAGAATCCAGGCTCTGTCCTGCTTATGGAACCTCCCTCCCTGACTTCCATTTCCAAAGTCACTTCAAAGTCCACAATGGTACTGGACTTCCAGCCATTTAATCTATACCTCCCCCTTCAAAGTTATTGCTCAGAAGTTGCGTACACCACCTCCTCTTGCGTTCTGGTGGTTGGGGTGTTAGGTCCCCTGACCATTCATACTGCACAGGAGGCCGGGGAATGTAGTCCATATTCTGGGCAGCCACATGCTTGTTGTTTTTATTACTGAGGACAAAGGAGAGAATGGATCCTTCAGGACAACTGTTGGTCTTTACCACACAATCCTGCCATAGCTCCCTATTGCACACAAGACCCAAACTCTTTCTTACATCCCACAAGACCTGGCCAGTTTTCCCACATGCCCTCCTTCCTCCACATGCTCCAGTGGGCCTTCTTCTGGCTTCTCAAAGGTTAAAACCCTCCCTCTTCCCTGGCTGTTTGCCCCTGTGGATCCCAGGCTGGGGCACCCTCTCTCCTCCATGCCTGTCGGCTTCTCCCTGACCTTTAGGTCTCTGCTTACAAAGCACAGAGAGGCCTCCCAACCCCCACCACCCCCGACCTGCCACACACTTCTTCCCATTTCTTCTTGACTCCTTCTTTTGGTTTCTTTACAGCATGAACACCACCCTGAAACTGTTAA
Source organism: Galagoides demidoff (assembly GCA_963574575.1). Taxonomy (NCBI): domain Eukaryota; kingdom Metazoa; phylum Chordata; class Mammalia; order Primates; family Galagidae; genus Galagoides; species Galagoides demidoff. The sequence goes on from CAUYQV010166997.1 coordinate 24,332, forward strand.
ATGATCTGATAACCAAAACAAAGCACGGATGCCTGTACCAGCACCTGCCTGCCTTTCTCATGTCCCCCCATTAGAAGGTGAGCTCCACGGGTGGGGGTTTGTGCCTTCTCCACAACCACACGCCCAGAGATTCTCTCTCTATATATTTATTATTCCCCCAGTGCACGCCACATTTGGGTTTTTCTTCTTAGTTGCAGAGAGAATTGGGGATTATCTTCTGGGGAGGAGGAAGCAGAGACTAGAGCTGGGAGCTCAGCAAAGATGAGGATGAAGGAAATTAGAAGAAATTACTTAGAAGTAAAGAACAAACTTGTGGCTCTCAGAAACAGGATTAGGATCCCTGTTAGCCTCAGTTCTGGCTCCACTCCTATTTTAAGATATCCTTTTGTCCCACCTTTGTTAATATCTTACATCAGCCTGTTGTTTGTTCCTCATCCTTGGAAGCAGCTTTACATCCTTTCTGGAAGAAGGTGGGGGAATAAACAAATGAATACTAGATAAAATACATAAGCTATTTGGGTGTATCCAGTTGCCAGGAATAGAAGCCTGCTCCCAGCCAGGCCAGCCCTCTCTGAGCTGCAGAGCTGACATCCCACAGTCAGTCTGCCCTCTCCTCTTGGTGTTGAGAAGATCCCAACTACATGTGTCCAGAAAGCAACTCAGACACCCTCCAACTGGGTTCCCCTGGTACGGGTAAACCAGTGGTTATCTAAGACCTGTGCCCTCCACAGGTAGTATAACAGAGAGATGCTGCTGGGTTTCCCAACCTTGGTGCTACTGAAGCCAGAAAAGCGGCCTGCAAGATGGAGTGTGAGAAGCCGAGCTGAAGCAGGACAGCTGACCTCGTCTGCTCAGCCTTCCCCACACGCCTTCTGTGATTCCCTCGTTAAGGTTTCACTATGTTTGTAAGGTTGTTTGTCTCAGGAGACTCTGAGGAGGTCTAGTCACACATAGATAATAGCTATTGTGATAGTGGTAAAGGTTACTTTGATGGGGGGGTGCCCGTAGTTAGTGGTTAGGGCGCCAGCCACATGCTCCGGGGCTGGTGGGTTTGAACCCGGCCCAGGCCTGCTAAACAAACAAACAAAAACAACAACAAAAAATAGCCTGGTGTTGCGGAGAGCGCCTGTAGTCCCAGCTACCAGGGCTGAGGCAAGAGAATTGCTTGAGCCCAAGAGTTGGAGGTTGCTATGAGCTATGATGCCACAGCACTCTACTAGGTGTGACAAAGTGAGACTCTGCCTCAATAAAACAGAAAAAAAGGTTTCTTTGATAAGGTGATGTTTTCTCTGATGATTCTCTTAGATATTTTGTTGAAGTGAAAATCACCTTTCTTGTGTTTAAACATTTTGCATTGTTAGATGGGAGACTACTTTGATGTTACTTCCCATCAGATAAAGTTAAATGTTTCTAGGTTGGTTTCCTTGTATTTCATTATAAAAGTCATTAGAATTGTACCTGAGGCAGAACAGAATGGAGAGGCTACTCTCGCTAGTCTCCAGAATTGCTGGCCTTCTGACAGATAAAGCTTATTTCGACCTAAACCCCTGTCTCTGCATATTGGCTGGACAGTGACAGGTAGAAGGACCCTTTTTGTCTGGTAACACTACTGACATTATGGGCTGGGTCATCCCCTGCCATTGGGGCTGTCCTGTGCTGTGTCCACTGGCCTCTATCACTATGTATCAGTACCGATAATACTCTAACCCCAGCAATGACAACCAAAAGTTTCTCCAGACCTTGCCAAATATACCCATGGGGCAAAACCATCCCCAGTTGAAAACCACTGGTTTAGCACAAGACTTAAACTTTAGACTCTGAGTGTCACCTCTCAACTCTGCTATGGAATCTTGAGCAAATTATGTGACTTTCTGCACCTCAAGTTCCTCCTCTATAAAGTGGGAAAAATCATAGTCCCTTCTGTGCCCCAAACTGTAAAGTACTTACAATGATGCTGGCACCATGTTAATTATTTTTACTTCAGAATTACTCCTTATCTTCCCTCCAATCCTCAACCAAATCCATCTTCATTTCTGAATACTTGTACTTCATAAAATAATTTCCTAAAATCCATCTACCTTTCTCCAACTTCACCCTTGCCCAAGCCACCAGCATTTCTTCCTTTTGTGGATTATATCTGCATCTCTTCTGAGTAAGTCTTTTTATATTTCCCACTCTACAGAGGAACCAATTTGATGTTTTAAAAACCTTAAGTGTTGTACATAGTTACCTTTCAATAAAAAAAATTAAAAAAAAAACCTTAAGTATTTAAAACCAATCTAAATGACCATTGGTCATGTGGAGAAAGCCTTTCACCATAGCCTGGAGATTATAGAGTAACCCAGATCCTTCTCTGGAGCCTTATTAGCTCCTAACTTCACCATGGCCTGGAGATTAGAGAGTAACCCAGGTCCATCTCTGCAGCCTTAGCTCCTAACTTCATTTTACTAATTTGCTAATTTCAGCTGCCAGGAGTTTTTCTCTCTACTGCTCTGAATCGTCATTCCCTCTTCTATCCCCTAGGCCTTCAAGTGTTCCAGACTTTCTGCTTTGATCTCAACAAAGCTATTTCAAAGTATAGATCAAGAGCTTTTCCATGGAGGCAGGCACGGTGGCTCATGCCTATAATCCCAGTGCTCTGGGAGGCCAAAGTGGGTGGATTGCTTGAGCTCAGGAGTTTGAGACCAGCCTGAGCCAAAGTGAGACCCCATCTCTAAAAAATAGCCAGGCGTTGTGGCCGGTGCCTATAGCCTCAGCTACTCAGAAGGCTGAAGCAAGGGGATCACTTGAGCCCAAGAGTTTGAGGCTGCTGTGAGCTATGATGCCATAGCACTCAACCTCAGGGCAACTGAGTGAGACTCTGTCTCAAAAAAAAAAAATCTTTTTCAAACTAAAGATAGACTTCTTCTTAGAGAAGCAGGGAGAATTTAAGTGACTGAGCCAGGCAGCTGCCGCCTTGTCCAGAGGAGCAGTGTGTGCACTGCACAGAGACACATAGCCAAGGAAAGAAGTAGGGACCACAGTTCATCCCAAGCTCCACTTGTCAAATCACACTCCAGTGCACAACCATCTGCTCCCCAAACTGTATGCAGTGCTGTGTCCCTAGAAGAGGGAGCCCTTTGCCAGTTTGCAGTGAAGATGCCACACAGGCTAATGGCAGCCTTACAGTCAGAGCACACAGCAGGCTGCCTGGAGTGCAGCTGCATTTTAAAATGGACATTTTTAAAATAGATTATAGCAACATTAAGTTGCCAGAGGCAAGAGAAAAGACCTGTTATGCAAACCTCTCCTGCACTCTTTTCTTTCTATAGTTAGAAAGTAAAGCTGGGTGTGATGTAGCCTATAATCCCAGCTACTTGGGAGGCCAGGGTTGGAGGATTGCTTGAGCACAGTTTTAATTCACCCTGAGCAACATAGCAAGAACTCATCTCTATACAAATTAAAAAATTTGTAAATTTGTTAAAATTTGTAAAAAGCAAACAAACAAACAAAAGGGGCCAGGCTCAGTGGCTCACACCTGTAATCCCAGCACTTGGGAGGCCAAGGCAGGTGGATTGCCTGAGCTCACAGTTCAAGACCAGCCTGAGCCAAAGCAGACATCTCTAAAAAATAGCCGGGCATTTTGGTGAGTGTCTGTAGTCCCAGCTACTTACTTGGGAGGCTGAGGCAAGAGAATCACTTAAGCCCAAGACATTGATGTTGCTGTGAGCTATGACGCCATGGCACTCTATCAAGCGTGACAAAGTGAGACTCTGTCTCAAAAAAAAAAAAAAAGTAAAAACATGAAAGTGAGCTGTTCTTGCATCATTGGTATTAGTACAGAGCTGAGGCAGACTTGAGAAAAATTTCCCTAATTTTGTGCAATAAATAATTGGACAAATTTCAAGTCTTAGAGTGAAGTAATTAGCACTTTCCATAATTAAATTTATAATAAAACGCCTTCTGGGAATTGAATATCTTTTTTAATTAACTATTCTTATTAACCTCATTCATCTGTCTCATAAAAAAATGTAAACTAAGCCTAGCCATCAAGAATACACATCCCAGCAAATATAATTAGTGCTAAATATTTAGCTTCACAGTTAAAACATTTCTGAGCCAGACGGGACCTCAAAGATCACCTACTACAAACAATCACCTTAGTAATGAGGAACCCGAGGCTCAGAGATTGGGAGAAAGGTGCCCTAGGATCAGAAACCGTGTTAGTAAGAGGGTACCCAGGTCTCCTGCTTGCGGGGTGCATTCATAGGACACACTAGAAAAAAAAATTCACTCCCACTATCTTACTAGGTAAGAGATGTAAATGAAAACCACGTTTCTGACTGCTTGGTCTGTGTACTGGAGTACTTTTCCAGAGTACTGGTTGGTGACTCTGTGTTGAGCCTAATTATAATCAATTACAGGGATTGTTTTTTGGATACAACACATTTTAAGGGTGTCACTCTCATGAAATACAGGGCCTGGGTTGCCAAGGCCTAGGCAAAGATAAATCTATCATCAGATCTATCACTGTTAATCAACTACATTAACAGAGGATTAAGGCCTCTGAGACATTTTTTTTTTTTTTTTTTTTTTTTGAGACGGAGCCTCAAGCTATCCCCCTGGGTAGAGTGCCATGGCATCACAGCTCATAGCAACCTCCAACTCCTGGGCTCAAGCGAGTCTCCTGCCTCCACCTCCCAAGTAGCTGGG
>CAUYQV010166998.1:0-28292 GCA_963574575.1 Galagoides demidoff
TGAGACGGAGCCTCAAGCTATCCCCCTGGGTAGAGTGCCATGGCATCACAGCTCATAGCAACCTCCAACTCCTGGGCTCAAGCAAGTCTCCTGCCTCAGTCTTCCAAGTAGCTGGGACAACAGGGGCCCGCCACAATGCCCAGCCATTTTTTTTTTTTTTTGGTTGCAGCCATCATTGTTGTTTGGTGGGCCCGGGCTGGGGATTTGAACCCGCCACCTTAGGGGTACGTGGCTGGCGCCTTAGCCGATTGAACCACAGGCGCTGAGCCTTTAAAGCTTTTTATAATAAAGCATGAAATATTATCAGCATCAGCTCTGTTATATAGATCCACTCCACCTCCCATTATTTAAAAGTCACTGAATCACTATGAGGTTTTAAAAGCGTTATGTTTTAACAGATGTTTATCTTCATTAAACCTACCTGGCTCTATGATTGTCTTGGACTTCTCAGATTCAATAGTATCTGGATTTTCAGACATATCTTGCATATCATCTTCTGCAAATCCAGTATCTGGGCTGCTTGTTGGCTTATCATCATCTTCATGACTCAGAGATGGTAAAGTTTCTCTCTTACTTATTTCTAAGACAGCTGCTAAAAGCTCTTCTTCACTCATTTTGTCAAATCCTGAGTTTTCCAATTCAGATTTATCAGGCTCTATTTGGCATAATTTTGAATCCTGAAGAAGAGAGTTATTTTTAGAGAAAACCAGAGTATCTACAAACTGGACCTTAGAGTGGCAACTTTATTTTACTTATAAAAAGTTTCCAGCTGGGGGTGGTGGCTCATGCCTGTAATCCCAGCACTCTGGGAGGCCGAGGAAGGTGGACTGCTTGAGCTCAGGAGTTCGAAACCAGCCTGAGCCAGAGCAAGACCAGGTCTCTAAAAAACAGGTGGGCGCTGTGGCAGGCACCTATAGTCCTAACTACGTGGGAGGCTGAAGCACGAGAATCACTTGAGCCTAAGAGTTTGAGGTTGTTGTGAGCTATGATGCCATGACACTCAACCCCAGGGCAAACTGAGTGAGACTCTGTCTCAAAAAACAAATGCCAATTTTATAAAAGTTTGCAAATACATAAATTTAATAAATTTATTCAAAACAAATCACTGGGCTTGGCGCCTGGCTCAATCGGCTAAGGCGCCAGCCACGTACACCTAAGGTGGCGGGTTCGAATCCCCAGCCCAGGCCCACCAAACAACGATGGCTGCAACCAAAAAATGGCCAGGCGTTGTGGCGGGCGCCTGTGGTCCCAGCTACTTGGGAGGCGGAGGCAGGAGACTCGCTTGAGCCCAGGAGTTTGGTGTTTGCTATGAGCTGTGATGCCATGGCACTCTACCCAGGGGGATAGCTTGAGGCTCCGTCTCAAAAAAAAAAAAAACAGATCACTGAAAAATAATTTCTATCAGTATTTTTGGTTTATGTTCTTTTAGTCTAGTTATAGATTATATTATAAATATTCTAACATTATACATAATATTCTATTTAATGTTGGCTGGTCTTATTTATAAAAATTAATTGGAAAAATAAAAACCATATTAAGATTATAAAAATAGAATTATTTTCTGAGTAACTTCAATTTCTGGAAGAATTTCTGACTTTATCTCATTTCTCATTCTAAGTAGGCAAATACAAACTACCTCTTGCTTTAAAGTGAGATAGGAAATAATCAGAAGAAAAAATAACTACTAAAATAATTCTATTATTTTACCAAAAGGGAGGTTTTTGGTATATATATATATTTTTGAGACAGAGTCCCACTATGTCGCCCCTGATCAGTAGAGTACTATTGCGTCACAGCTCACAGCAACCTCAAATTCTTGGGTTTCAGTGATTCTCTTGCCTCAGCCTCCCAAGTAGCTGGGACTACAGGCACCTGCCACAACTTCTGGCTATTTGTTGTTGCAGTTGTCATTGTTGTTTAGCTGGCCTGGGCCAGGCTTGAACCTGCCAGCCTTGCTGCATGTGGATGGCGCTGTAGCCAATGTGCCGAGCCAAAAAGGGAGGTTTAAAATAAAACACAGTAGCATGAAATGATGCAAAACACCTAGAAAAACTTAGTTCTTCAAAGAATTAACTGTCAGTCAGTGTCAAGATAGAATATGATATAGCACTATCTGAACATTCCTAATTTAAACAATTGGATTACTTGGTTGCTCTGTTGATAGAAATTTATTTAAGTCTTGTTCCATCTCTAAACAGAATGGGTTTTGTTGCTAAAGAATGCTCTTTAAAACTAGTGTTTGAAGAGACCCACTGTATTTATGAGCTATCTTGTATATTTATTTGCTAAGGATGGTTAATGATGGTTATAAAAGGCGTATGTTTGGACAGTAAGAGCTACATAGATATTTATCAGATGTTTTGATAAAAAATTACTTACTTTTTCCAGGACTTCCTGCTGCTGTTCATTGCCTGACATGTCACAAAGTCTCTGGCTGAGGGCCACAGAGCGTTTTAGCTCATCCTCACTGTCTGAATCAAGGCATAAAGCCAAGGAGCTCTTAGATTTGAAGGTAAACTTCCTGTAAATTAAGAAATAAAAACCCTATGTAAGTCCAATAAACATTTGTCTTTCTTATTCTTTTGATGTATAAATACCAAAACAAAATGCTTTCCATTATGGAAAATTATTTCACAGAGAAAAAAAGATATCAAAAGAGGTATATTTAAGTATTACCTCTGCCCCACTCCAAAAGAGCCATGCTTCGAAAACTGGACAATTATTATGCTGTTGTGTATCATCAGTAAACCAATCACTTTATGCCTTTTTTCTTTTAAATGATCAACCCCCTTGAAATTTGCTTTTGTCTTTATAAAGTAAGTCTCTACTGAATTCATGCAGGCATAGCAATGAGTGAATGTTTTTGACAACAAAGTGCATAAGAACTAACTTTTGATTTTTTTAATTATGATCCATGCACTTTTAAGGTAACAGTAACATTCCACTTATCCACTTCTCTGTAAGTCAGACTTCTGGCAACCTCTACCTTGCAAAATACAGAGATTCCAAAGTAAGAAAAAAGGCTTCCAGGAAGACAGTTCCAAAGCCTGTGTACTTACAGGGACCCTTTATTTCCCAGGAAATGATGTATAAAATGGTATAGCAAGTTTATCAAGAAATGAGAGCTAAGAAATAGAAGAGAATAACCACAAAAAGAGCAATAAAGAACTACGAAGTTTTTTAGTGTAAAAGTAAACTGCCCTGTAACACTATCTGAGGGCACTATCATATTGAAACACAGTGCAATGGCTGATACTTATAATGTTGTTGATTCTTGGTCATTAGGATATGCTTAAATTATCTTCAGGATATTTTACCTAAGAATATAAGAAATAGTATAACATATTTTAGAAAAGTTTTCGTCCAAAATGGTTATAAGAGATAAGTAAGGTGTTACTGTGTTGTTTTCTAGGTGAGCTGAAAATAAAGGAAAAACTGGTAACGGTCAAAGGACAAATACTTTCTTTGATGGAGGGTAACATAAAATCATATGCTATACTAAAATAAAAAAGCAAAATGAAAATTAGGAAAATATAATTAACCTAAATGTAAAAACTGTAAATAAAACATATAGAATAATGGCACCAAGAATTAAGAGGCCACAAAGGAAATCAGAAGGACTGAGTAGCAATGTAGATCAAAGAAAAGAGGCAAGCGGTCAGTGATAAGCCCAAGCATAGTCTGTGGCTGCAAGCAGCAAGGATATCACTCACTGCAATCCAGCCTGAACATTTGAACAACCTTCCTTTCTGTATTCAAAAAGTTTTCAGTATAATTTAGAAGTAGCCAATTAGCCATCTTAATTCCCCATTTCTGATTTCATGCTCACCAAGCAAACTTGAACATATTAATTTATTTATGCAGGTAAATCTTTGCTGAAGGAGGTGACACCTGGCTACTATATTGTACCAGGGTCAAACATAACAAAAGGACATTATAGAAGAACCAATGGTGTTCTGGTTCATAACTCAGCCTCTTTTATTTTTGATCAGCATGACAGGTCTTCTAGGGCCTAATCATCCTTTATTGTTAACTCTCAAATTCTCATACCAGTAGAACAGATGACCATGCCACAGTACAATGATGCCCAATGAAACCGTCTCTTTCTTGCAATTACAGTGACTTGGTACATAAAGAGTGCATTCCATTAATAGTTACTATATTTACAGAAGGCAGCTTGCCTGTAGCAATGAAAAACATTCATCCTGTAAATGCATCACTTGCTCACTTTCTAAGCAGCCAAGTGGTATTGCTCATTTGTATCTTGAGAACGGGCAAGAGTATTCATATCGGTACCATTTCACATTTCTAGTCATGTTAGTCATCTGGTTTTAATGGCACTGAAAAATAATTAACAGGAGGAAAAGAAAATAGCAGTTCCCAAACATCATTTTATGGTTATATAAGCCCCCCCAAAACTCTTAAACAATAAAAGTGTCTCTTCTCTAAAAATACTTTGGGCCATTAAATTTTTAAAAAAATGAATTTCAAAGTCAAATGACAAGAAATCAATTGGAAAGAGCAAATCAGGAACTTCTCTAATAAAAATCTTAGAAGAGTTTTTTTTATTGTTAAAAAAAGCATTTGCTTCCCTCCTTGGATAAACTTTTGGTATGAAAGAAAAACACAAAGCATTTGTAGAATAGCAACATTCCAGTGCCTGTTTGTTTTTTTGTCCCCTATCAGAATATCTCCTATTCAGCATTGAAGATAAGACATCCCAGACTGGCTAACAAGAAGTGAAAAGATGCTTTGGGATCCCATGCCTACCTTTGAAGAAGGGTGCTTTAGAGTAACTGGAGTTATTTCCCCCTTCAAACCCTAAGATCTTTGTCATCAGTCAATTTTTAGAGTTTGAGGATGAAAATATTACATTTTAACAAAGGATAAGTATTTAAAAAGTTTTAAGACAAAACATTAAAAGAATAAGCTAAACTTGTGTCACTGTTTAAAAATGTTATACCTTCGATCTAAATCAGAGTCAAGAAAATTCCAAGTATGGGTAATACAGAGTAATTGTTGTGCAAAAAGAGAAAACAATACAGAAAAAGGAAAGGGATGCTCTTGTTGAGATTAGGGTAAACCAAATCCTTAAAAATACAGATTTTGGGTACAAAGAAATATAACTCACTTTGAAGGTGTAGAAGGGCTGGTGATGCAGGAATTCACTGTTTGAGAGGCTTTCAATGGTCTAGAACTATCAGAAAATTAAAAAATATTTATTGTATGCAAATGTTATCATTAAAGATATATATATTTAACTTATATTCTTTAACTTCCAAAGAAAAGCAGAAAGAGAAAAAAACCAGGAACACTAGAACTCTCTTCATGTGGCTTTACTAGTAGACCCTTGAGGACTTTAGTGTAAACTTATATGATGTAATGTTTATTTTAATTATAAATCCAAAGGGAAATACATAAAAAAAATTTTTTTTTTTTTTGAGACAGAGCCTCAAGCTGTCCCCCTGGTAGAGTGCTGTGGCATCACAGCTCACAGCAACCTGCAACTCCTGGGCTCAAGTGAGTCTCCTGCCTCAGCCTCCCAAGTAGCTGGGACCACAGGCACCTGACACAACGCCCAGCTATTTTTTTTTGTTTTTGGTTGCAGCTGTCATTGTTGTTTGGCAGGCCCAGGCTGGATTCGAACCCGCCACCTTAGGTGTATGTGGCTGGCGCCTTACCCACTTGGTGCCAAGCCAAAAATTTTAACTTAACTCAAACTACAAAAACTACTAAAAAATTTTTAACTTGTCCTCAAACTACAGCCCGCAGGCCACATGCAGCCTGCCTAGGACATTTATCTGGCCCACTGGGTGTTTTTGCCGTCACTGCCTGTCCTACTTAGCAGCTGACTTGTCCCAGGGCCTATAGTCTGGCCCTCCAACAGTCTGAGGGACAGTGAACTGGCCCCGTTTAAAAAGTTTGACGACCCCTGACTTATAAAATAAACTATTCTGTATTACAATCCCTTATAAGTCCTCTTGAAAAGCAAAGAAACAGAACACTTTTTAAACTACTAGAAATAGAGGCCAAATGAGAAAATAAAATACTGACTCTAGGTTCTCCATGATCTACAATCTAAATTAATAGCATTAGGCCGGGATCGGTGGCTCCAGCCTGTTAGTAATCCTAGCACTCTGGAAGGCCAAAGAGGGTGGATCACTGAAGCTCAAGAGTTAAGAGACCAGCCTGAGCAAGAATGTGAGCTATGATGCCACAGCACCCTACCCAGGGTGACAGAGTGAGATTCTCTCTCCCCTAAAAAATAAACTTAAGAAACAAGCAAACAAAAAACCCCCCAGCAGGCTGGGCAAAGTGGCTCATGTCTATAATCCTAGCAATCTGGGAGTCCAACCAAGGCAGGTGCTTTGCTTGAGCTCAGGTGTTCAAAACCAGCCTGAGCAAGAATGAGACTCTGTCTCTCCTTTTAAAAACTAGAAAAACTAGCTGGGCATTGTGGTGGGTGCCTATCATCCCACCTCTCAGGGAGGCTAGGGCAAGAGGATTGCTTGACCCCAGAAGTTTGAGGTTACTATGCACCCATGGCACTCTAGCCTGGGGCAACAGAATGAGACTCTGTCTCATAAAACCAAAAAACAACATTGGAAGCAAAGTCCAGGAAAATGCACAGAAAGGGCGGTACTTGTGGCTCAAAGAAGTAGGGCACCAGCCCCATATGCCAGACGTGGCGGGTTCAAACCCAGCCCTGGCAAAAAAAAAAAAAAATCTTCTAAAACAAAAAAGGATAATGCATAGAAAGAACAACTTGGAGAAAAGTACCTATTTTAAAACGTTCTTTATTTTAGGCAATAAATAGTAATAATAATAATCGTAATTTGTTGAGGACTTATTAAAAACCAGGTACTATACTAAGTAGAGTCTAAGTAGATTTTATTTTATAAAAAATAAGTTAAAATTTTTTATAAATGATACTCTTAATATAGTAATATTAAAAATGGTATACCTTTTATCTAAATCAGAGTCAAGAAAAAATTCCAAGTATGGGTAATACAGAGCAATTGTTGTGCAAAAAGAGAAAACAATACAGAAAAAGGAAAGGGATGCTCTTGTGAGATTAGGGTAAACCAAATCCTTAAAAATACAGATTCTGGGTACAAACAAATAATAATTTGTTGAGGACTTATTAAAAACCAGGTACTGTACTAAGTAGATTCTAAGTAGATTTTTTATAAAAAAATAAGTTAAAATTTTTTATAACTGATACTCTGCATATGTATCAGTTCATTTAACGTTTACAGCCACTCTATTAACTTTCCTATAGGCAAGTCAAGGAATTTGTTCTAGGTCATAAAGGTATTAAATTGTCCTATCACATAACCTGGTTTTAGGCTTGTGATCATAAAGATCCTACACCGATGGTACTTTATAGTAAGAACTATGGCTAGAAAGAATAATAGTTCTATCAGCAGAGGGCAGTATGCACTAAGAAAAGGGCAGTTTTTCCAAAGAAAAGCAGTAAGGGAAAAAAACCAGAAATACCAGAACTCTCTGCATGTGCCTTTACTAGTAGACCCTTGAGGACTTTAGTGTAAACTTATATGATGTAGTGTTTATTTCAATTATAAATCCAAAGGGAAATACGTTTTACAAAATTGCATCAAATCATATTGGTAAATATTCGTTCACTTTCTGAAATATCTATTATTCATTTTACCTAAGAAACCTAGTTCTTTCAGTTAACTAACTTCATCTATGACCTTAGAAAATCATTTAAAAAAATTTTTTTTTCTTGTTGTTGTTGTTACAGTTTAGCTGGGCTGGGTTTGAAACCACCCTCAGTATTTGGGGCTGACATCCCACTCACTGAGTCACAGGTACCACACAGAAAATCATTTAATTTCCTTGGATCTCTTCTAGAAAATTAAAAGATTTGGACAAAATCTCTACAATCTTTTACCTCTAAAGTTCTATAACTTTGTAATTCTATTGAACTAGTGTTCAAGTATATTTTAAAAAATGACGCAATATAGGGCTCCAAAGTAATGCAAGTATGCAGAAAAAAGAGCGACATTCAGAAAAGTCCTAAGGTTTTTTTCCCCCAGCGTATGTGATAAAGTAAAATCTATAAAAAAGTTTACTACTTCTCTTTTTGAAAATTTTCTAGGAATCATTTAGGTTCTTCACATTACTAATATATTTATGATGGTAGAATCTATTTTGGGGATCCAGCATAACATTCAATGCACTGTTTATTCAAATCTTCATATTCTGAAGGGTCAGCTAAGATATTTGTTAAAAAACAGATTCCTGAGGCTGGGCGAGGCAGCTCATGTCTGTAATCCCAGCACTCTGGGAGGCCAAGGCGGGTAGATGACTCAAGTTCAGGAGTCTAAGACCAGCCTGAGCAAGAGCTAGACCCTGTCTCTAAAAATCGCTGGGCATTGTGGTGGGTGCCTGTAAGTCCCAGTTGCCTGGGAAGCTGAAGCAAGAGGATTGCTTGAGCCTAAGTCTGAGGTTGCTGTGAGCTACAGCACTCTACCAAGGGCAAAAAAATAAGACTGTCTCAAAAAAAAAAAAAAAAAAAAAAAAGGGTGGCACTTGCCGCTCGGAGTAGGGTGCTGGCCGCATGTGCCCGAGGTGGCTGCTTCAAACCCAGCCCCAGCCAAAAACTGCAAAAAAAAAAAGGGAACAAGCCTATTTAAAAACAAAAAACCCCCCAGATTCCCACATCTATCTGAGATCTACTGAAACCTCCAAAGAAAAACTTAGAAATAAGTATTTTTAGTATTCAGGTGACTGTTATCATCACCGAAGCTTGATTTATATTCCCAAAGTGTATCAAATTGTCAAATTGTCTTCTAGTGGTTTAAAAGAGTAAGAGCACTCACTGTTTCTGAAAAAGTATCTCATTATGAAAGGCAACAAATGTACTTGGAAGAATTTTAAGCCTTTTCTTCAATTACTTTAATCAGATAACAATTTAACAATAAAATTCCAAAATAAAGCAAAATTTAAATCCCCTCCATGGTGTGATTTTACCTGGGAATTATGTCATCTAGTTCAGTCAGTTTTCTGATTGGATACTAAAGTCTTTCCATTTCAAAAAGAAATGTAAACAACATTCTCTCTTAAGGGCTTACATTGCCATATGTGCATTCCAACCAAGAGTAAAAGGTGGTTTTGTATTTTCAGTGCAATGAGATGACAGGGTCAAGTATCTTGGAATGATGACTTGCTGCCCAATCTTGTTGTTAAGTGAGAGAGCCACATTAAAGCTGTATCGTTTCAAATGAAGAATAAGGACTCTGAAAAACAGGAAATGATGACCTTACTAATTTACACATAACAGAGGTAGCTTTCACATATACTAAAACAGATCATTTGGCAGGGGGTGGAGAGCACTCTAATTACTACTGATGATAGACAACTCTTGATTTTAAAATTTGGCATCCCCAGCCCGGGCCTGCCAAACAACAATGATGGCTGCAACCAAAAAATGGCCCCTGCGTTGTGGCGGGCGCCTGTGGTCCCAGCTACTTGGGAGGCGAGGCAGGAGACTCCCTTGAGCCCAGGAGTTGGAGGTTGCTATGAGCTGTGATGCCATGGCACTCTACCCAGGGGGATAGCTTGAGGCTCTGTCTCAAAAAAAAAAATAAAATAAAATAAAATAAAATTTGGCCAACTAAAAAGACATCAAAGAACACTGGCTGAATACCTCTCATATGCAGGCATTAGGGATAGGTATTAAGCATTCAAATAGAAACAAAATAGGGACACTGGTGGATTAAGGTGGTTTGGATAAAATACTCATGATTTTCCTAGAAAAAACATAAACAAATGCAACAAAGCAAATATATTTTTAGTATTAGTAAGAATACTAATTTTTAAATTGGTATTGATATATTGATATTGGGTTAAATACTTATTTACTTCACTGTTACATAGTTTATAAAGAAATATGCTTGGTGGCACCATGGTTCATGCCTCTAATACTCGAACTTTGGGAGGCTGAGTTGGGAGGTTTGCTTGAGACTAGGAGTTGGAGACCAGCCTGAGCAACATAGTGAGATCTGGTCTTAACAAAAAATATAAAGATGGCTCAGTGCCTATAGCTCAGCGGCTAGGGCACCAGCCACATACCCCGGGGCCGGTGGGTTCAAACCTGGCCCAGGCCTGCTAAAGGATGACGACAACAACTACAACAACAAAATAGCCAGGCATTGTGGCAGGTGCTTGTAGTCCCAGCTATTTGGGAGGCTGAGGCAAGAGAATTGCTTAAGCCCAAGTGTTTGAGGCTGCTGTGAGCTGTGATGTCACGGTACTCTACCAAAGGTGACATAGTGAGACTCTGTCTCAAAAACAAAAATAAAAATAAATAAATAAATAAATAAATAAAAACATAAAAGATTAGCTGGGCACAGTGGCACACGCCTGTTGTCCGTGCTATTCAGGAGGCTGAGGCAAGTGGATCACTTGAACCCAGGAGGTCAAACTATGGTGATGCCACAGCACTCTAGTCTGGCCAATAAGGTGAGACCCTGTCTCAACAAAAATCCCCAAACCAAAACAAAAAAAAAAAAAAAATGGGTGCTATATAACCACTACTAATAAATTAATGACCATTAAATAAAAATGTACATGCCCCTTACATTCTAGGATAAATATTATTTCAAGATGATTTCTAACAAAAATTATTCTTTTATTTCAGAAGCACTTTCTTTGAGAAAGGTTTTTAAAAAAGAAATAGAAAAAAATTTCCCATCAAGAAAAAAGTTGTACAAAAGTCTGCATGTCAAATCTAGGTCGTGGGTATGAAAAGGCTTTTAGCTTTTTAGAAAACACTGAATTATTTTTGGTTGCTATTGTGGTAACCTTTTCACTTCTCTTACAGAACATATTTTCTGCCTCATGGATTAAATGTATTTCTTAGCCCACAAAAACACTTTAAAAATTGAATTTCAAAAATTTTATGGGAATACATTTCAGGGCTAGGCATAAAAAAGTCTTATCTATGAAAAACTATTTCCTTTTTAGCATATATGCCTCCATCTCAGAAGCCACAAACTCAAACATTTGCAGATTGAAGTTATTGATTGTACTTCTCTTTTAAAAAGCATGCTAGAATTCATGACCTTCAAACTCATAACTTGAAAGAACATAAGGACCCAAATGATGCGAAGTGACTAAAAATAATGTTGAAAATAAAAAATTTAGACTAAAATTTCAAATACCATTAATCAAAGTAAAAGATAACATGAAATAGGAAGATGGTAAAAAAAAAATCACTGATTTTCAAAGATGAGGCCCTCCCCAAGCATAAAATCAGAGTAGCTTTGAATATTAAAATGAACAAAAACAGAACAAAACTATCAGGGCCCAAACAAGGTGACCCAGAGTAGGACTTATAATCCTAGCCCTCTGAGAAGCTGAGGGAAGAGGATCCCTTGAGCTCACGAGTTCCAGACCAGCTTGAGCAAGAGCAAAACGCCATCTCTACCAAAAATAGAAAAAGTAGCCAGGGATGGAGGCAGGCTCCTGCAGTTCTAGCTACTCAGAAGGCTGAGACAGGAGGAGTGCTTGAGCCCAGCAGTTTGAGAAGCCATAAAGTGCTGATGCCACAGCACGTTAGCCTAGGTGACAGAGCAAGATTCTGTCTCAAAAAAACCAAAAAGAACCCCAACTACCTACCCATCTTAAAGATAAAATCTTTTTTTTTTTTTTTGGAGACAGAGCTTCAAGCTATCCCCCTGGGCAGAGTGCCATGGCATCACAGCTAACAGCAACCTCCAATTCCTGGGCTCAAGCGAGTCTCCTGCCTCAGCCTCCCAAGTAGCTGGGACCACAGGCGCCCGCCACAACGCCCGGCCATTCCTTGGTTGCAGCCACCATTGTTGTTCGGTGGGCCTGGGCTGGGAACTCGAACCCGCCACCCCAGGTGTACGCGCAGCCGACTGAGCCACAGGCGCCAAGCCAAAGATAAAATCTTACGATACCTATAGAAATCTGTGTATCTTAAATTTATTTTATTTTTTTTTTCCAGACAGAGTCTCACTATTGTTGCCCTTGGTAGAGTGTCATGGTGTCACAGCTCACAGCAACCGTAAACTCTTGGGCTTATGGGATTTTCTTGCCTCAGCCTCCCAAGTAGCTGGGACTACAGGTCCCCACCATAACCCCCGGCTATTTTTTGGTTGTAGTTGTCATTGTTGTTTGGTAGGCCTAGGATGGATTCAAACTTGCCAGCTCTGGTGTATGTGGCTGGTACCCTAGCCACTGAGCTATAGGCACTGAGCCTCGTGTTAAGTTTAGAATAAACTAATTTTAACACAAGTGATCTACAAGAAAAAAAAAAGCAGACAAGGAGAAAAATTCCCCTTTTGTTCCCATTTGAAAGACCAAACAGCTAGAAAATGGGAAAGGCAAGAGATAAAGTCAGAGTAGTTTTTAAAAATTGTATACTGGTTTCCTTAGTTAGTGAAAGCTAGTAACAACCAATCCTTTGTCTTAAACTTTCTTCCTCTCACCCTGCTACCTCAAAACACTCAAAAATAGGAAAGAACAAAGTCTCTTAAGTAAAAAGTACAGACTATGGTCAATAAAATAATACTGCTATGATTTATAGTCATTTCTTTAAAATAAACCCATTTTTGTAGAAAGGAGATTATGGAATGTAGAAGAACTAGTCTCTAAGGGCTAGGTTCCAGAAACTTCACACTTGCCAATAGAAAACTGAAGGTAAGAAAAGAAAGTAAAGCACTCTACAAGCAAAGTGCCTCATAAATATTTAATGGTAATAATACCCTTGCTTGTGTTTAAGATCTATTAACCACATCACCATTTTTTGTAACTAGCTTAGTTTTATGTTTGCTTATACAGAACTAACACAAGTTAATTTCATTCTTAATTCAGAAAATTAATCTTATGATTATAGAAAACTTACTAACTTACAAAATTATCTGAGAAAAAGAAATGCAAATACCTCAAAAAATTACTCTTATTTTCATGCACATGTTTATTTCTCCATAGCAGATTTTTACTGAAGTTTCGGAGGGAGATGACAGCAAAACAGAGAACTGAATGTTACATATTAATGAATTTAAAAATCTACTAGCTAGTCCCTTTTATTATTCCAAAGTATCACTAGCTATATCGTGTTATTGCCATCTTCTTAGGACTCTCAAGATTCTTTCTTTCTTCAACATTCCAAACCTATTTCCTTTATGGAAGAGCATTTTGTAATAGCTCTCTACCCTTTATATGCTTCACATTTCAGCTTTGCTGGTCTCCTTTACCAATTCATTCTAGGTAAGCTTCACTTACTTGGTAGTATTTATATGTACTTCAAAAAAGAAAACTGAAGAGCAATTAAATTTACCTGGGAAGCCTATTAAATTTGTGCCTGACAAGAGCACATTTTCCACCACACTTCTCACAAGAATACTCAAGTTCTTCTGCCTATATAAAGAGAAGCATGAAGTTGAATTGAATCAACATTAAATTCAAATAATCTTTTCTAGTTTTATTAGTTCAGTGGAATGAACCAGTTTAAATTTTGTATCTAGAACCATAAGCCTTACCAAATTAAGACATAGTATTCAAAGAATACTTATCTTAGCATCTAATTTCTAATTCAGAATTCCCAATTTCCCCGTTTATCAAGGAAACACCTAAATTTATGACAGTAACTAGACTCTAGCAGATTCCCAACCTTTCCCCCATGGATACATGTGAACCAATGCCAAGAATATATCCAGATTTTAACATGTAGAGATAAGATCACCTTTGGGTTAGGCCAAGTTTTCAGTCTGTTCAGTGTAATGCTGTCCCTTTTTTACAACTGAACTCAATCTTCTAGTGATAAGCCACTAAGAACAACTGTTCTAAAAGGACCAAATCTGGGGGTAGATATCATTACCTAGAGAAAACGGAAATAAGAAATTCTTAAAAAATGGGGGGCAGAGGGTGGCACCTGTGGCTCAGTGGGTATGGTGCCAGCCCCATATAATGAGGGTGGTGGGTTCAAACCCAGCCCTGGTCAAATTGCAACCAAAAAACAGCTGGGTCAGGCGGTGCCTGTGGCTCAAAGGAGTAGGGCACCAGCCCCAAATTCCAGAGGTGGCAGGTTCAAACCCAGCCCTGGCCAAAAAAAAAAAAAAAAAAAAAGTTGGGTGTTGTGGTGGGTGTTGTGGCGGGTGTCTGTGGTCCCAGCTACTCGGGAGGCTTGAGGCAGAAGAATCACCTAAGCCCAGAAGTTGAAGGTTGCTGTGAGCTGTGTGACACCATGGCACTCTACCGAGGCTGATAAAGTGAGACTCTGTCTCTGAAAAAAAATTAAAAATGAGGGGCAGGATACATAGGACAATCTTCAAAGTCTATGAATAATAACGGAACAGTAAAACAAAAATGATTAAAGTAAAAAGAATCAGGTAGAACTGAATGTTTATCATTTAAAGGACAAATTTTTTTAATCTTAGGAAGACAACCTTACTAATTTGCTATAAATAAGGACCACTGCTATATACATGATGGGGATCTTGGCAAATTTCCACCAGAGCACTGCTACAACAGAGGTCTAATTATGCATATAGAAATTTTCTCAGTATCTGTAACAGTATTATCGTAGACCCAAATATTTATCTATAGCTTTGGATAGATATGATTCTTCCTTTTGTTTCTAACAAAGTACATATAACTTATGGGAGAACAAGTAGTATTTTTTCATTTCTCAGATCTTAGTATATCAATTTATATGATATCTATAATTCTAACTCACATTACTGAGTTTTAGTATATGTAACTTCTAATACTTTAAAATTTGCTTACAAATAACAAATTGGTTCTACAGTTCACTAAAAATACATTTACTACTGGAGCAAAATAATCTAAGCAATCAATTGTTCCATGAGTTACAATTAGATTTACCAACCTTTTAACAAATGTTATTTATAAATACTTCTCATGTGTTATTCCCACCAATAATTCTGTTGAAACTATGTATTGAAAAAAATTTTCAAATACAATTATCTATGATATATAGAATTTAGGTATGTAAAAATACCAAAAATATTACTTACTCTAAAGAAAAGATCAAGGGAATCTTGAATTGAACGAGGAGGGAGTGGTTTTTTCCTACGAGGAAGGTCAATAGAGAGGTCATTAAACTGTTCTCTTTTTGGAATAATCTCTCCACATCTGTAAGAATAAAAGGAGGCAGATATAAGCATTTATAGCAATGCAAAAGAAAATACAAATATACACTTAAGAAACACTGTTCTCTCATGGAACTTAAGGTAATTAAGACTTTCCTCATGCTTACTAATGTAATTTAATATAGATAAAACCTTAACTGGAAATATTAAGTACTTTCCTAAAATGCTAAATTTCACATTTTCAAAACACCTCAAACTTAAAAAAAATTAAAGCATAACATACAAAGTGAACCAGTTACCTTTGTACTGCACAATGAATTACCAGTTAACATACCCATATAATTAACACTCAAATCAAGAAATAGAATACTATAACTCCTTAGAAGCCCCCTCACAAATCTTTTCCCCATCACTACCCTCTTCCTTCTAAAAGATAACTATTATTCTGACTTCCAACACGGTAGTTGAGGTTTGTCTGTTTTTGAACCTTATACAAATGGAATTACACAGCACGTTTTTCCTTTAAATGACTTTTTTGGGGGTTTGTTTTTTGAGACAGAGCCTTAAGCTGTCACCATGGGTAGAGTGCTGTGGCATCACAGCTCACAGCAACCTCCAACTCCTGGAGTGATTCTCCTGCCTCTGCCTCCCTAGTAATTGGGATTACAGGCACCCACCACAACGCCCGTCTATTTTTTGGTTGCAGCTGTCACTGTTGTTTTGCAGGCAGGGCTGGATTTGAACTCGCCAGCTCAGGTGTATGTGGCTGGCACCTTAGCTGCTTGAGCCACAGGGCACAGAGCCTTAAATGACCTCTTTTTGTTCAAAAGGATTGTTAAGATTCAACCATGTCTGCAGCACATGAGTTCAGTGCACTTTCATTGTCATCTAGTATTAGTCTGTATGAATATTCCACAGTTACCCATATTATTACTGATGGACATTTGGAATGCTTCCAGTTTTTGGCTACATGAACAATGCTGCATTGAAAATTCTATGGTGCACATGTCACATGTGTAGACACTTCTGTTAGGTAGTAGAATCAAAAGCAAGACCACATCTCTATCAAAAATTGAAAAATTAGCTGGGCATTGTGGTGAGTAGCGGCTGTACTCCCAGCTACTTGGGAGACTGAGGTAGGAGGACTTCTTGAGCCCAGGAGTTTCAGGTGTTGTGAGCTAAACTGATGCCACAGCACTCTAGCCTGCGGCAACAGAGTGAAATTCTATCTCAAAACAAATAATTGCCTACTCCTTTCCCCTCCCAATTATGCCATTCCCAGAGATAGTAATGGTATAGACAACAAAATGGGATGGAGATTCAGATGTGAGAGGTTTTCAAGACCAGGGATGTTAGTAAGAAAGAAGACTTGGCTCGGCGCCTGTGGCTCAACTGGCTAAGGCACCAGCCACATACACCTAAGGTGGCGGGTTCAAATCCCCAGCCTGGGTCTGCCAAACAACAATAATGGCTGCAACCAAAAAAATAGCCGGGCGTTGTGGCAGGCACCTGTGGTCCCAGCTACTTGGGAGGCTGAGGCAGGAGACTCTCTTGAGCCCAGGAGTTGGAGGTTGCTGTGAGCAGTCAAGCCGTGGCACTCTACCCAGGGGCACAGCTTGAGGCTCTGTCTCAAAAAAAAAAAAAAAAAAAAAAAGAAAGAAAGAAGACTTTAGAGTGGAAAATGCTCTGGATGAAGGATGGCATGACGAAGGAGAGAAGCAGATTTCCTTGGGGGAAAGCACCACATCCTTCTGCACAGAATAACTCTTGGGTCTGGAAAGTGAGGCTATTTGATCCGCCCCCTGCCCTTTGAAAGGTCAGTCCAAGCAACAGAGAGTCTATGAGAGAGAGAGAGACAGAGACAGAGAGACAGGGGATGGGTGGGGTGGTGGGGGTGGGGGAGAGGGAGAATGCATAAGCACTTCAGAAAATCATTTATCTACTGGGGAAGAAAGACTGAAGAAATCATGAGAGAAGGCAAGAAATGTCACAAACTAGTGGTACAAAACTACTATTTTTATTAAAATTGTAGTAAAAAATATTAGAATGTTATAGCCAGAAAAGATGTCAATCAACACTATTATTTTGAGCAGCCTATGAAAAATAGATATGGAAGACAAAGAACTGGACAAAGAAAAATTCCAGAATAAATGGAAGAAGTAGTACCATGTTTCCCCCAAAATAAGACCTACCCCCAAAATAAGCCCTAGCAGGATTTCTATGTATTTGTTAAATATAAGCCCTACTCTGATAAGACCTAGTGATGGGCATGGCTATGCACCATATCTACCATGCATTTCAACATGGAAAGGAAGATATCCGCTGAAAATAAATCCTAGTATGTTTTCTTGAGAAAAAATAAATATAAGACAGTGTCTTATTTGGGGGGAAACACAAAATCTAGGAACAGTTTCCTTAAGCTGAATTTAAAAAAAAATCTTCAGTGTAAAGGCTCTACTATCTTAAAGGCAATGTTAATAGAAAGTGTGAATAACTAGGTATAAACTGGTGAAACTGTAGATTTCAAAAATAAACAATGCCACAGATTTTCATTAAGGAAAAAACCACAAAGCCAGGTTTCTTATGAGTCTCACAGAGTACAAGGAACAGGATATGGGGTAGTATATAATTTAATTGTGTTAAGAGGGGAAGACTATGTGTAACTCAATAATTCTGTATTAAAAATGTTTCATGGCTTGGCGCCTGTGGCTCGAGCGGCTAAGGTACCAGCCACATACATCTGAGCTGGCAGGTTCGAATCCAGCCCAGGAGTGACAAACAACAATGACAAACCAAAAATAGCTGGGTGTTGTGGCGGGCACCTGTAGTCCCAGCTACTTGGCAGGCTGAGGCAGGAGAATCGCTTGAGCCCCGGAGTTGGAGGTTGCTGTGAGCTGTGATGCCATAGCACTCTACCCAGGGCAACAGCTTGAGGTTCTGTCTCAAAAAAAAAAAGAATGTTTCATATGTGGGGCAGCACCTGTAGCTCAGTAGGTAGGGCACCGGCCTCATATACTGAGGAAACCTGGCCTCAGCCAAACTGCAACAACAACAAAAAATAAATAGGCAGGCATTGTGGCAGGCACCTGTAGTCCAGGCTACTTGGGAGACTGGAGCAAGAGAATCGCCTACGTCCAGGAGTTGGAGGTTGCTGCGAGCTATGATGCCACAGCACTCTACTGAGGGCAATAAAGTCTCTAAAGAAAAAAAAAAAAGAACGTTTCATGTGTGAAAGACACAGAAATAATTCTCACTTATACAGGGATTCTGAAGAATTTCATTTTCTCTAAGAAATATTTATTTAGAGATATACTATATGTGACTTGCATGGTATAGAAGCCCAATTAAATGCAGAAAGTCAGTCCAAATAATTGTTATATAATATGGCTGAAAAGCACTGCATTAATTTAAAAAAATTCAAAGTTTGATCTATTTTATAAAACAAACATTTCAGTAAAAATAATTTGGTAAATTTAGTAAAATTAGTAAATTCAATTAAAAAAAAGCAACCAATAAAGAGCATTTTTTTTTTCAGTGAAAAAGTAAAGAAAAACAAGTAATCCCAAACAATTCACTATTCCACACAGCAATGAAAAGAATAAAAAAGCCTACAGATCAAAATTAATTGATTAGTTAAGATTAAAGCATACAGAACATAACAAAATACTTAAATTTTCCTCAGTTATCACTTCACCAAGCATTTTTATAAAAAGATAAAGACTCTGGAAAAAGTTGTTTGGTATAATGTTGACTTATGCTTTCCCTATGACATAAGGAAGATGAAATAAGAATTCACAATATTTGGTATGTCACAAGAGAGTATTAATCAATCATATGCCATGAAGAATTTAAACGGGAAAAAAGTTTTCTTAGAGATTACTTACGCTTTACAAATGATGGAGTGCTGAACCTCAAACTCCAAATTAGTAATAACAGGGCAAGTGTATACTCTGGTAACAGAAATATCTGGTGAATTTTCTTCTCCAGGAAAAGGTTCAGTCTTCCAAGTTTTATTTAATTTGTCCATATCCTCTTTCAGCTGGTCTAAGCACTGACTTAAAAATTCATGAGCATCCTAAAAACACAATAATACCCTTAATGAGACCAAAACATTTCTTTTTTTTTTTTGCGGTTTTTTTTTTTTTTGCCAGGGTTGAGTTTGAACCTGCCATCTCCAGCATATGGGGCCAGCACCTTACTCCTTTGAGCCACAGGCACTGCCCAAAACATTTCTTGAGACAATAACAGCTTATTTACATTGTGATTTAAACAAACCACTTGTAAGTCAGCATCATTATATAAACAAGGTCCAGTTTATCTTAATAAGGATTTCAGGGTAGGTATTTTATGAATAAAAACAAATTATAGATTTTTTTTTTGAGACAGAGTCTCATTTCATTGCCCTTGGTAGAGTGCAGTGGAATCATAGCTCATAGCAACCTCAAACTCTTGGATTCAAGTTATCCCCTCACCTCAGCCTCCTGAGTAGCTGGGACTCTAGGCACCTGCCACAAAGCCTGGCTATTTTGATGGGATCTCACTGTTGCTCACGCTGGCTGTAACTCTTGAGATCAGGCAAACCACCCACCTGGGCCTCCCAGGATGGTAGGATTAAATGGCATGAGCCATGGCTCCTGGCCTAGATTTTATATACTTTTTTCTTTTTTTTTTTGAGACAGAGTCTCACTATTTCACCCTTGGTAGAATGCTATGGCATCACTGTTCAAGCAACATCAAACTCTTGGGCTTAAACAATTTTCTTGCCTCAGTTTCCCAAGTAGCTGGGACTACAGGCACATGCCACAATGCCCTTTTTTGTTGTTGTTGTTGTTGTAGTTGTCACTGTTGTTTAGCAGGCCCAGGCCAACTTCAAACCTGCCAGCCCCAGTGTTCATGGCTGGTGCCCTTAACCAGTGAACTATGGGCACTGAGTCTAGATTTTATATTCTTAACTGTCAGTTGCATTAACATAAATGAATGAATCTTTACTTTACTAAAAAAATGCACACATAATACACAAAACAGTAATTTTTCTAAAATAGGCTTTGAAGCTAATAAATCCAAAGTTTCTTGCATTGAAAAGGCATCTATAAAAAAAAGAATAAAAAAAGAAAAGAAAAAGCATCTGTATTTTAACATGTAAAACAATACAAAGAAGAGTCACATTGAACCTTACCATAACTCCTCAGGCTTTTTAACACATGATGAACACACATACAAAAATCTCATTTTAAAATAAAAATCAAGAAAAACACTTCAATTTTCCTATCTTTTAAATGTTTAAAAACAATTAGTACTCACATTCTGCATATAACCAGAAAATCTCTCTGCTGTAGCTGAAATGGCATTTTTAACTTTCTTGAGTAAATCTTTTTTGGTCTCTGAATTACAGATATCCTTTTTAATAAGCAAGTGTGCAAAGCGTCTGACAAAACAAAAGAGACAAGCAGCATCTAGTAAAGCATTGCATGGCATAATTTTTTTTTTTTTTTTTTTTTGAGACAGAGTCTTATTCTGTTGCCCAGTACTGTGGTGTCCAGCTAGCTCACAGCAACCTCGAACTCCTAAGTTCAAGTAATTCTCCTGCTTAAAGCCTCCCTAGTGGCTAGGACGATAGGCTTGAACCACCATGCCTGGCTAATTTTTCTAGTTTTATTTTATTTTTTGAGACATAGTCTCACTTTGTCGCCCTTGATAGATTGTGGTGGCATCATAGTTCACAGCAACCTCAGAGTCTTAGGTTTAAGTGATTCTCTTGCCTCAGCTTCCTGAGTAGCTGAGATTACAGGCCTCTGCCACCAAGCCTGGCTATTTTTAGAGGTGGGGTCTCGCCCTAGTTTAGGCTCGTCTGGAAGCCATGAGCTCAGGTGATCTGCCTGCCTTGGCCTCCCAGAGTGCTGGGATTATAGGCATCAGCCACTGAGCCTGGCCCTAATTTTTCTAGTTTTAGTAGAGATGGGGTCTCTTCTAGGGCGATCTCAACCTCCTGAGCTCAAATGATCCTCCCATGTTGGCCTCCCCGAGTGCTAGGATTAGGTGTGAGCCACAGTGCCTGGCATGGTATTTTAAACACTAATTACTAACAATGGCATATAAAATTTTAAGTATGAAAAATCCCTTTATTTTATAATCAGTGAGGTAAAAAGTTATTCAGTAAGTTCATAACAAGTACCTGATAAGTGCATTGAGTGGAATTTTCTTCCATGGGATACCTTGCTTAAGCAAGTCATTTGCAAATGACTGGAGTGAAAATAGAGATTGTAAAATAGCATTCATGTAGCAGGTATTTCCCAAATTGGAGAAGCTGAAAATGAAAGAAATAGTACTTTAGAAGGCAACAGTAATTCCTAAAGTATGTTCAGTATAGTAGGGGTTCACCAATTCAGCACAAGAATGAGAGTCACCTGGAGGCTTGTTAAACTACAATTGCTCAACCTCAAACAAATCTCTAATTTAGTACGTCTGGACAGAAAGGATGTAAAAATGTGTACATTTCTAACAAGTTATCAGATGATACTGAAAGAGATTACACTTTGAGAAACACTGCATTATAACATTTTAACAATAGCTTAGGTCAATTTAACAGAAAATTACACATTTTCAAATGAACACTAAACATGACTGGGGGCTTACTCAAAGAACCATGCCTTTTTTTGAGTCAGAATCTCACTCTGTTGTCCAGGCTAAAACGCCATAGTGTCATAGCTCACAGCAACCTCAAATTCTTGGGTTCACATGATCCTCTTGCCTCAGCCTCCTGAGTAGCAGGACTACAGGTGCCTTCCATACCGCTCACCTAGTTTTTTTTTGTTTTTAGTAGAGTCAAAGTCTTGCTCTTGCTCAGGTTGGTCTTGAACTCCTGAACTCAAGCAATCCACCTACCTTAGACTCCAGGAGTGCTAGGACTACAGACATGAGCCACTGCACCTGGCCTGAGCTATTTATTCTTAATTTTAAGTTTTCCCCTGAGATATAATCTACTCTTTTCTCTTAAGTATTTGCTCAGATAAAGGAAAACCGTGTCATAGAATGTATGTGTTTGGCTTTAACAGGTACTGTTGGCTCAGCGCCTGTGGCTGAAGTGGCTAAGGCGCCAGCCACATACATATAAGGTGGCGGGTTCGAATCTAGGCCCAGCCCGCCAAACAACAATGATGGCTGCAACCAAAAATAGCAGGGCATTGTGGCGGGTGCCTGTAGTCCCAGCTACTTGGGAGGCTGAGGCAGGAGACTCGCTTGACAGGAGTTGGAGGTTGCTGTGAGCTGTGATGCCACATCAATCTACCCAGGGGGACAGCTTGAGGCTCTGTCTCAAAAAACAAAACAAAACAGGTACTGTCACTTTTCCTAAGTACATATATATTTTTAAACCTTTTATTTGGAAATATTTTTTAAGCATTCAGATAATTTACAAGAATAGTATTCTTTACCCAGATTCACCAACTGTTAATCTTTTGTACCATGCACTTTTATCATTTAATACCCCCATATATACTTTTTTCCTGAACCATTTGAGAATAAGTTGCATACATTACACACCTTTATTTCTAAATACTTCAAAGTGTTTTTCCTAGGAATTAAGAATATACTCACAGATAACCAGAGTACAGTTATAAGCATCAGCAAATTTAACACTGACATAATATTTTTTTCTACTCTCTTAATCTAATTTTGTCAGCTGACCCAATAATATTCTTTATAGCTTTTTATATTTCTCCCTTCAGTAACAAATTCAGTCCAGGATCACATAATGTTTTCATATTTCTTTAGTTTCCTTTAATCTGGAATAACTCTTCACCTTTCTCTTAACATTTTGAAGAATATAGCCCTTTCTACTTGTTTTTTCCACCCCCAAAGAGACAATTTTACTCTGTCACACAGGCTAGAGTGCAGTGGTGTGATCATAGTTCACTGTAGCCTTGAACTCCTGGGCTCATGCAATACTCTTATCTCTGTCACCAAAACACCAGGGACTACAGGCATGCCGCACCACACTGAGCTAATTTTTCTGTTTTGGAAAATTTAGAGACAGGGTTTTACTTTGCCACCCAGGCTGGTTTTGAATTTCTGACCTTAAGTGATCCTCCTGCCTCAGCCTCCTAAAGTGGTGGGATTATAGATACAAGCCACCATGCCTAGCCACTACCTATGATTTTTAATGAAATTTTCCTCTTATTGGATTTGCTAAATCTTTATGATGAAATTCAGCCCAGGATGGAATTATACACAGTGATGCTGTGTCCTTCTAAGGCAGCAGTTCTCAACCTGTGGGTCATGACCCCTTTGTAACAATGAAAATACATTGTGGCTTTGAGAAGGTTAAGAACCACTGTTCTAAGGGCATCACATAAATGCATGATATTCCTGTATTGTTCACTGGTGACATCACTTTTGAATATCCAAGAGAATTTCTGCTTTTGACTATGAGGAAGTGACAGGGTCTGAAATAACCCTCTCACTATAAACAATAAGAAAACTGGAGAAAATATAGAAAATACCCATATCCTGGACAAAATATGTATGAAGTGCAAAACTGTGATCCCTAATAGAAGGGAAACCAATGATTTGAGCTCTACCATTACTCAGTTTTTCTGTCTGGGGGAATTTGTGAACTGCAGTCCAGGGAGGCCCTAAACTGAGTCAAGAAGTCTTACTGAGTTGAGCTGAACGAAACGAGTTTGGGAGGCTGAGAGTGTTAAGATTTTGGGGGCAGAGTACTTGAGAGGAAGGAGATGCACAAAGGAGGAGTTCCAGAAATCTGTACAGGAGGCTGAATACCAACCTGTGCATGCACAGGGTGAAACATCAGTCAAGAAAAATGTTAAGGTAAAGAATAATTACTGGGGAGTTATTAACCAAACAATTTCCAGAGCTTATGCAGGGCCTAAAACTGTTTGAATTTCTAACCAGCCAGAATGGAGAGATCTAGATGAATTCACGGAGTAGTAACAGTTACCTCAAGGGGGCCATACTTTAGGAGAGGACGCAAACTGGCCTTAGGGAAAAGAATATTGTAGACTCAACCCCAAAAGAACTTAAACACATCACATGAATGAGAGAAAAGAAAAAAAAGAAAGGAAAAAAAAAAGACTCAAACACAAGCCTCAAAACAAATGCAAATGCAAAGATGTTAAAGCAACTATTTAAAATATGCACTGTATGACTAAGAATCAAAGAAAAATATCAACATAAAAGGGAGAGAAATGGAAGATATAGATGTAAAACACAATTATCTGAAATGAAAAGCTCACTGGATGGTATTAATTAATATCATTTTATACTGCAGAAGAAAGTATTAGTGTAATTAATTAAAAAAAAAAAGTATTAGTGAACTTGAAAACACAGCAACAGATCATCAGTGACCTGTGGGATAGTATCAATTGCACTATCTTATATAACTGGAATCCAGAGGGAAGAGGCAAAAACAAACCTCAAAAAGTAATGGGTAAAAATGTTCAAAGTCTGATAAAAACTAGAAACCAACAAATTCAAGAAGCTCAATAAATCTCAATGACGATAAAAACAAATCAAAATGAATAAATTAAACAATTGCTGAAAAATCTTAGGCCAGGCGCAGTGGCTCACACCTGTAATCCTAGCACTCTGCAGGCCAAGGAAAGTGGATGGTTTGAGCTCACGGGTTCTAGACCAGCCTGAGCCCAGAGCGAGACCCCATCTCTACTAAAAATACAAAAAACTGAGGCAAGAGGATCATTTGAGCCCAAGAGTTAGAGGTTGCTGTGAGCTATGATGTCGCCATGGTACTTCCACCCAGGGCAACAGCTTGAGACTCTGTTTCAAAAAAAAAAAAGAGAAAGAAAAATCTTAATATAACAAAAGAAATTTTTTTGACAGAGTCTCACTCTGTTGCCCCAGCTAGAGTGCCATGCTGTCAGCATAGTTGACAGCAACCTCAAACACCTGGGTTCAAGTGATATTCCTGCCTCAACCTCCTGAGTACCTTGGACTACAGGCACCCACCACAACACCCAAATAATTTTTCTGTTTTTTGTAGAGATATAATCTTGCTCCTGTTCAGGCTGGTCTGGAACTCCTGAGCTAAAAGGATTCCTCCCACCTTGGCCTCCCAGAGTGTATGATTATAGGCATAAGCCACTGTTCATGGCCTTATTGACTGCTTTTTAAGATTTTTTTAATATTGGCCAGATATGGCCATATTTATTTAGACTTTTTATATTGCTATAAACTTTTCCTGAAACCTTTTTGTTTTACCATCTACTATGAGCATTTTAAACAGCATCCTTTGACTCACAACTGTTACTATGAAGTAGTTAATTACATTACATTTTCCTTTCTTTCCCCATTTTCCCTTAGTTGCAATCTTACCTCTTTATTAGAAGACATGATGTTTAAACACCATTCTTCTATATATATCCCTACGTCTGTAGCTCTATAAATGAATACACAAAATGTTCACCTCTACTTTTGTCAATTTTTTTTTAGTTACTTCTTGGATGGATGAAGCTCCAAGAAGTAGGAAAAGCAAATACATATAATATTGTGAATTCCTAAACTTCTAAACTTCTTTTCTCTGACCTATATTTTTGACAGATTGGCTTGGCATAGAATTTTCATTCACCCTTTCTTTCATCAGGTTTCCTGAAAATGACATTCATTGTTAATTAGCTTTGTGTAATGTTTTGAAAAATCTTATGTTGGTCTATTTCTCTTGCCCTTAAAAACTGCTTCTTTTCTTTTCTTTCCTTTTTTTTTTTTTTTTTTTAAGATAGGACCCCACTCTGCTACCTTGACTCGAGTACAGAATCAGCATCGTATCTCACTGCAGCCTCAAATTGCTGCTTCCGCCTTCTAAGCAGGTGGGACTACTACTACTCAGCTAATTTTTTTAAATTTTTTGTATAGACATGGTCTTGCTATGTTGCCAACGCTGGTCTCAAAATCCTGGCTTCAAGTCATGCTCCTGCCTTGGCCTCCCAAAGTGCTAGGATTATAGGCACGAGCCACAGTGCTTGGCCTATTTCAGCAATTAGATCAAGGAACTGGATTTTTCCTCGTCTTTAAAGCCTAATAGTTGCAATAAGATATGTTTTAACAATTCAGGTCAATTTTTTAGGTACCTGAGAGGCTCTTTCAATATAAAAATTAAAGTGGTTTATTTCTGGGACATTTTCTTAGATCACTGTTTTCAATACTAGTTCTGTCTCAATGTTTTGACTTTCTTGTTTAGGAACTCTAAGTATATATAACATGAGATATTCCTTGCCTTTTTTCCAGCTCAACCTTAGTAGAACCTCCATAGTTGACTGCTTCCCTACACTGACCACCTCCTCAAGCTGACATAATTTCATAGACCAGACATGCACCACACATACATATTAGTATAGTAGGCCTATTTCCTTATGTTGACCACATCTGTATGTTAACCAGTTTGTTACAGTAACTTAGGTAGTCAACTTATAAAGGTTCTATTTGATCTTTTCCCTTCTTTCTTCATAGTTGTTTTTCTGCTTTCCTTCAAGTCTCATTATTAAATTTTCACTTGGGCATCTTTAATGTAGACTTCATTTTTTATATGATAATGTCTTTCTTCTTCTCTACCTTTTCTGAATTCAAGCAATTGTCATTTCATTTTTTCCCATGTGGCCATTTTAAATCTTTGTCTGAATTCTTGATTTATAACAATGTTTTCATATTTCTAAATGGCTGTTTTAGGATATTTAATTCCATTTCAAGTTTATTCCATGGTTACTTCTAGGGGGTTGAATTTTCATTGGCTAAAATATTTTGATTCTTTTTTTTATAGTTCTGTAAAAAAGTGACCTACTTTTTAGTATTTCTTTTAATGTTGTGAATACAGTCCAAATTAATCACTCATTCTTCTGTTAGTTAAGTATCTCTTCTTTAATGGATTATCACAGTGAAAAGGGAGAAATAGGGTTTAGCATGTCTTATTTCCATTTCATTCCGGGAAAATTCTTGTCTTCTCTTGTTTTTAAACCAAGTTTCCAGATTTGGTTGATTACCTTATAATAAATTATTCTTTGAGGCTATTATATCTGGGACCACTCACTTTCAAGGCTTTTCCCTATAACTAGAGCTGCAAACTACCAAGATCCACACCAGCATTTAGTATTTTGGTACTAAGTATTTGCTTTTCTTTTTCTGGGACTGATATTTTTCAGTGTTTCATGTATGTCTTCCACTCCTATATATTCCTTTCATGGAATCTCTTAAACCTCTTGTTGCCACCTCTTGGTATCCATCCACAGGCTTAAGCAGCAGAAAAGAAGAAGACTGCAGGAATCTAGGCTGCTTCTCTACTTAAGAAGATAATTTAAAGGTGATGAGATTCTTTATCTACTAGTAATGCTGAAGCATAGGCTTTGTGCATCTTTATACATAAACATTAACATAACTTTTTAAACATAAACTTTATGTTTTTTGTTTGTTTTCTGGAGAATTTGTGAGGTACACAGGAATTACATTAGTATCCATTATCCTCTAGACCTGGTAGTTTCAATTTTTGTTTTTTTTTTTTTAAAAAGAGTCCTAAGTACTTACACCACTGGACATACTATACTCTAATTCCTGAAGGAAGTTCGAAAAAAAAAGAAAGATGTATTTCTAGAGATGAGTATAGGCACTATACAGAAATGAAGGAAACAGTGGAGGAGCCTGGAGCACCGAGGGTGGGCAACTTATGAGGCTGTCAAGAAAATCTAAAGGAGGGGAGTAACGGGAAAGGACGCGTTGAAGTTGGCAATCCATCAAGGACAGTAACTACCATGGCTTCCAGTGCTTTGGCCAAACCTCAGATGTGTGGCCTCTTGGCCAGGCGCCTGCGGATTCATATTGTTGGAGCATTTGCTGTATCCCTGGGGGTTGCAATTTTCTATAAATTTGCTGTGGCTGAACCAAGAAAGAAGGCATATGCAGATTTCTAAAGAAATTATGATTCTGGCTTAGCGCCTATGGCTCAATCGGCTAAGGCGCCAGCCACATACACCTAAGGTGGCGGGTTCGCATCCCCAGCCCAGGCCCGCCAAACAACGATGGCTACAACCAAAAAATGGCCGGGCGTTGTGGTGGGCGCCTGTGGTCCCAGCTACTTGGGAGGCAGAGGCAGGAGACTCGCTTGAGCCCAGGAGTTGGAGGTTGCTATGAGCTGTGATGTCATGGCACTCTACCCAGGGGGATAGC
>CAUYQV010167001.1:0-11976 GCA_963574575.1 Galagoides demidoff
CCCATATTTTTGGGCTAGAATTAAGTTGTATTTTTTGCTTGAGAGCTATAGATTAGTTTCATAAAAGGGCTGTGTACATTGGATACTTTTTCTTCCATTCCTGGGACACTTTGCTAAGAAGCTTAACTTTTTTAATGGAGGAAGAATACTTTGAAAATCGTTAATAAGGACCCAGAGGTCACTAGCGCCATCTACAGGTCGAGTGGAATGAGATCTATTTTTAAGTTGAGTTAACCAGAGTCCTTAGAGTTAACTAGGATCCGTTAGAACAAAAGGTGAATTAATTATTTAGGATATATGATGATGGTATAAGTATTGAATTTCAAATTGAATATCAGAATATTGTAATTTGGTTCATTGTGAAGGAGAGAAATGGTTATCTAGAACTCACTGGTTATTGCAGTGATTGAGTAGATAGCCAGCAAGCAAGGTCCTATACCAAGGGTGCCAGTGATGGCCTGTGGAATTCTGTGGCAGTTGATTGTTGCGCTAATCACACCTCTCTTAATTGTAATTAAGATGTGCCTATAAGTTTGTGTGTACCTGCACATATGTGAAAAGGTCTACAAACAAGCATTTTTTTCTTTCTGTTTTGTTAATTCTGAAAATTGTGCATTGAAAGCTTCCTTTATTTTTTACCAGAAATTTCTCAAATTTTATTTCTTATCTTTTCTTTCACATACCCATTTTGTTAAGACGTTGGCAGGCATAACACTATAGAGGATTCGATGGCAATGACTAAAGCTGTAGAGGCTGAAGGACCTGTACCTCATGATTATCTGGAAATAAAATCTAAGAGAAACCATTAAATTTGTTTTTCTCATTTGAAATCCAACTTTTATTAATTTTTCCCATGGAAATACTTCTGTGTATTCAGTCCTTAAGAGGGATAATCACCATTTCTTGTTTTTTTTTTTTTCCCGGTATTGACATGACTGAATATATGTCAATTTGTGATTTTTTTGTGCATGTGTGGCTAAAGTTTAGCTTGGACATCATTGGGCTATTATTTTCTTGTGTAGTTTCGTGAAATGTTTGGATACATTCACAAATCCTTCACAAATAAATTTTCTTGTCTTTTTTTTTAACATTAGGATTTTTTTTTCCTGGTCATTTTTAGAGGAAAAGTTTGTCATGAACTTTATTCTTGCCTCTGGCATACGAAATTGGGAATTACACTGTTGGCAACACTTTAGTCATTGAACAAATATGAAAAAAATTATGCTTATGCTCATGCCAGACATTGTATTTTTTTTCTAGTTAAATGGTATGACTCATTTATCAATTCATAAATTACATATCAAGTTTCTACTGTGTGCCAGGGAGTTTTCAGTATCTGGAAAGTAATGGCAAATAAAATAAACCATACTTCTTGCTAATGCATAGCTTACATTAAATCAAGTGAAATAGGATAAGGATAGAAAATAAACAATATATCCACAAAACAATGCAATGTAATAGGGTGTTAGAATATAAGGTGTTATGAGAAAAATAAAGCGGGTTGAAGGAATCAAGCAGTTAGGAGAGAAAAGTTGGTTGCAATTTTACATAAAGGTGTCAGAACAGGTCTCACTTATCAGGTGATATAAGTGCAAATCCTGAGAGCAAACAATACAGACAGAGGGAACAACCAATGCAAAATGTCTGATATGAAATGTGACTTGTGTGTTTGAGGAAAAACAGAGAGGTCATTATGGTAAGAGCTATATAAGCAGATAGAACTAATAGGGGTCAGAGAGCTAATAGGGGTCAAATGATTTAGAGCATTATAGGCTATTTTAAGGACTTTCTATTTTATTCTGAATAAAAAGTAAGAATGGTAAAGGTTTGTACAGGAAAGTAGCATGATGGGAAAATTGGATAGCTACATGTAGCTCTCACTGCTCACAAAAATTAATTCACAATTGATAACAGACTTAACTAAAAACACAAAAGTATGAGAATTTTATATGTCAGAAAAATGCTTATAGATTTTGGCCTCAGCAAAGACTTTATGAAAAAGACCCTATAGGCAATTACAGCTAAAAAAAAAAATTAACAAATGGGACTTGATTAAATTAAAAAGCCTCTGGCCCACCAAGGAAACAATCAATAGAGTGAATAGACAACTTACAGAATGGCAGAAAATATTTGTATGAGATATATTTGATCTAAAGGGTTGGTAACAAGAATCTATAAAGATCTCAAACA
Source organism: Galagoides demidoff (assembly GCA_963574575.1). Lineage (NCBI taxonomy): Eukaryota > Metazoa > Chordata > Mammalia > Primates > Galagidae > Galagoides > Galagoides demidoff. Next base: position 2,191 of record CAUYQV010167001.1, read on the forward strand.
AATCAGCCAAAAGAAATTCAACAACCTCATAAAAAGGTGGGCAAAAGACATTAAAAGAAGCTTTTCAAAAGAAGATAGACTAATGGCCAATAAATAGATGAAAAAAATAATCTTTATTCATCAGTGAAATGCAAATGAACCATGATAAGATATCACTTAACTCCAGTAAGAATGGAGTTTATTAAAATGTCCCAAAATAACTGACATGGATGTGGAGAGAAAAGAATACTTATAAACTGCTGGTGCAACTGTAAATAGTACAACTGTGGAAAATAGCATGGAGATACTTTAAAGAACTACTAGTAGACCTAGCATTTGATCCAGAAATTCCACTATTGGGTATTTAGCCAAAGGGAAAAATTCCTTTTATCAAAAAGACATAGCACGCAAATGTTTATTGCAGCACAATTCACTATCACAAAGTTGTGGGATCAATCCAAGTGCCCATTAATACCTGAATGTATTAATAAAATAGGGTATATATATTTTATTAATGGAGTGCTACTCAGCCATATGAAAACAAAAATGGTGAACTGATACCTTATGCAAGAACCTGGATGGAACTGGAGACTATTCTTCTAAGCAAACTATCACAAGAATAGAAAAACAAACAAAAAATCTCAGAAAGGGAGGAAAAAAAAGAATAGAAAAACAAACACCACATGTACACACTATTAAATTGCAACTAATCAATCAGCACTCATGTGCAAATATGGTAGTAAAATTCAATGAAAACAAAACAGGAGAGAGGAGGAGATATGTAAATTCACACCTCACAGGTATGATGCATGCTATCTTAGTGATGGGCACAATTAAACCTTTGACTGAAACTAGAAAAAGGTTTCTAGTTTCATATAACCAAAACATTTGCACCCAGGTAATATTCTGTTTTTTTTTTTTTTTTTTTACTGTAGGACAATCTAACTTCTAAGTCAAAATGGATCACTCCAACTTCTGTTTTAATAATAGACTGTTCAGGGCAGAGGTGGAAGTAGAGAGATAAACTGGAATCCAGTTAGTAGACCAGTTAGTACCAGAAGCAAATATGCTCTGGATCAGAGTCCTGGCAGCATAAATAATGGTTATATCATGGTGTATTTTTAAAATAAAGCCAACAATAATTCTTGGCAGATTAGACGTAATACAAAAGAAATAGAGCCAAAGATGACTCAAAGCTTTTGGCGTGCACAATTAAAAGAAAGAATTTGCCCTCAATCTGCTGATGTGAAAAAGATTGTGGAGTGTGTGTGAGTGCAAGCACATGTATTTGTCATATCCATTAGCTATCTTAGTGGAGATATAAGTAGGCAGTTGGATGTTCCCATTTGGAGTTAAGGAAAGAAACCAACTTGAAGATACAGTTTTGATGTTCTAAGCAAATATTTGATTACTTTATAGCAATCTAACTGAAAAAAATAATGACACAGTAAATGCAGATAGAAAAGGTAAGATGATGACCAAGAACATGACTCCTGATATCCATAACATTAAAAAGTTAGAAAAATAAATCAGCAAATGTCCCTGAAGAGACTAGTAAAGTGGGAGGACTGTAGTACTTTGTGATAGCTGGAAGCCTACTGAAGATGAAGGGGGTTGGGGGAATTGTAACCATATGGTGTATTAGAAACAATGTTGGAAAGTCCAGAGTGGAGAGGAAAGCATGGATATCTGTATTCAAGAGAGTCCAACACGTGATTTCTTTGGGACTAGCCTGCTGTCATCCAACTCCTCAGCACAAAAATCAGTCTCTTTGGCGTATGTAAGACTTTTGGTTGCCTACTGTTTCCATTCCTGGTAGTTCTGGTGTGTTTATTTGCTCTAGTTAGGCTGTATGTTTCTGCCTTTCAACCCATACTTGTTCTCTAATATTTTGAAAGAAGATACATAGCTAAGCAAAGGATTAGGGGGAGCTAGTTCTAGGACTTTGCCTATGGAACATCCAAATTTCCTCACATTGATTAAATTTTTGAAAACAGAATACATGACATGATGTGACATAGAAGAAACGTTAACATTCCCTATTTGGCAACACATTTTCTAGGATACTTGCCATTTCACTGTAACAAATAGAAATTGACCCTTTGGGTAGGTTGACCTCTTTCGAATAGCTGTACAATAATATAATTCAGTGACCTATGAGAAAATCTCAGGAAGCAATTTTTACCATGTTTCAGGGCCCAGATCTGGCAAATCAATCATTGCAAACCATAACATCAAAAATCTAAAGAAGAAAATTCACATAATCATATACTTCCATACAGAAATAGCATCTGACAAAAAATGAACACTCATTCCTGTTTCAAAGAAAAATTTCAAAAAACTAAAGGGAAGAGGGTAACATTCATAATTTAATTAAAAATTCTGCAAAACAAAAAATAGCTAACACCATTGATGAGAACTTCAATGCTTTTAGAACAAGGCATGCATGTCTCTCCACTACTTACCACGTACTGGAAGTTTTAGAAAGTGTCATATGACAAAAAGAGAAAATAAAAAGTATGGGGGTCATTATGAAAGTTTCAAGATATACAAAAATCAAGAAATGCAAAATCTGTACAGACAGAAACAAATGAAGCCTTCTGAGCAACACTGATAAACCAATCAAGTTGAATCCTGTGTGGATAAACCAGAAGGGACACTGTTGACAGTGTTTATTGAAAGTGAAATAATAGATACCACAGTCTGTCTCAAAACTTTTGTAGTGACCCATGTATAAACATGGAAATGAAGAGATAGAACTGCATATATTCACAGATGAATGTCTATGTAGGGGATCCCAAAGAATCAACAACAGTAATGACAACTCCTGGCCCTAATAAACAATTATAGAAGAGTTTCAGGATACAAGGCTAACACACAAAGTCAATTCCTTTTTCACATATCAGCAATTAACGATAGAAATTTGAAGTTAAAAGCATAGCACCATCACACTAGTATAGGAAAAAAAAAGAAACACTTAGATGTAAATTCTAACAAATACATATAAAACCTACATACAAAAAAAAAAAACCCTACAAAAATATGGTTGAAAAACAAAGAAGATTTAAACAAATGGGTATTTTGTGTTCATGGATTGACAAAAATCATTATTAAAATGTCAGTTATTCCAAAACTGAATGATAGATTCAAAGCAAAACCAATTAAAATTGCAGCAAGCTACTTTGTAGATATCAATAGTGATTCTAAAGTTCATGAAAAAGCAAAAGACCGGGCAGCACTTGTGGCTCAGTAAGTAGGGTGCCAGCCTCATATACTGAGGGTGGTGGGTTCAAACCCAGCCTCAGCCAAACTGAAACAAAAAAATAGCTGGGCCTTGTGGCAGGTGCCTGTGGTCCCAGCTACTCGGGAGGCTGAGGCAAGAGAATCGCCAAAGCCCAGGAGTTGGAAATTGCCATGAGCTGTGACACCACTGCACTCTACCAAGAGCAACAAAGTGAGACTTTGTCTATTAAAAAAAAAAAAAAAGAAAAAAAGAAAAGAAAGGCCTATAATAGCCAAAATGATACCAAAGAAAATCAAAATTGGATTACTAATGATTACCAATACCTGATTTTAAAACTTACAATAAAGCTACAATAATCAAGACAGTGTGGTATAGGTGCAGCCTTTGACATATAGGTCAATAGAACAGAGTAGAGAACCTAAAGATATACCCATGCAAATATAGCCAATTGATCCTTGATTAAGAAGAGAAATGGAGAAATAATAGTCTTTTAAATAAGATCACGTTGAAACACTCAGATGTTCAGAAGTAAAACAATGAACAATGAACAGGTACAGATAATAATCTTACAACAGAGTAGCTCATATTGGACCTTACATTTAAATACAAAATGCAAAACTTTCAAACACTACAAAGGGTACAATCTGCATGCACTTGTCTTTGACGAAGTTTTTCAACACTCAGATGAAGAGATGGTAAGCATATTATTGGTTATATGTTGCATATTGCAGGGGAGGGTTAAATGGGCAAAGGGACAGGATATTTTCAGGTGGTGATTTTATTTTGTATGATACTGTAATTAAGTATTTGTGAAAGCTTACAGAACTTTATGCACAAAGAATAAAACTAATGTTTTCACATTTAAAAAAATAGTACTGAGATTAGAGGATCCTAGGAAAAAAAGGAATGTGACCAAAAAATCTAAATGTATTAGAAATGCATTAAATTCCGTAACTTAAGGTGTTGGGGAACAAGGTGATGGGAAAAATAACTTTGGGCTTTGGAAGCAAGTGATGTCTTTGAGACTAAAGCAAGAAGAGCTGTATACATCATACATGTATCCAGTTAATGAGAAGAAGTTGTATCCTGGGGGTATGAGTTAAAAATTCTGAAACCACTCTACACATGTAAGTATACTGGAATTGAATAATTAAAGAAATAAATATCAGGTGATGGGAACTATGTTTCTTACTGTTGCAATGGCAGGTTACAGAGAAATAAGGGATGGAATCTGGAATGACCCATGTGATATGGATTGGTTTGGAGATGTCAGTGTGGGCTCAGAGTCAGCTTAGTATCTATACATATGGTTCCATGGGGAATTAGTAGACACTCATATCTCTCCTTGCACTATCAGCTAAACATCTATACTTCTGGTTCTATCTGGAACTGGTAGACACCCATCTATCACCATGCTCGCTCTGCATCAAGGATCTAGAAACATGGCATCTCAATATAAACTAGCACACATTCCCATCTATCTGGATCTCAGTTTCTAATACCGTGCTTCAATAAGTGGAGCAAGAGCTGTTCAATAAATGACTCATTCTAGGACTGGAAATCCATCCAATGAGCCTGGAGTCTGAAAGTAAAGTGCTCAACAAAACACAACAAACACACACACACACACACACACACACACACACACATACACTATGGTATGGGGTTGTTAAAGGGACATAGGCAAATAAAAGAACCCCAAATGGTGAAAGTGAAAGAATGTTGGCAATGAAATAAATAAATTAGTGAATTATACTAAATGTTTAAGATATAAATGATAAAATGCATAAACAAATGGATAAGCATAGATAAATCTCTCATGCAGAAGAATTCTAAATTCAGTAGAACCTTCATAGCTGACCACCTCTCTTCATTGACTACCTCTTTAAGTTGACCTAATTTTTATAGACCAGACATGACCCACATGTACGCATCAGTACAGTAGGCCTAGTCCCTTATGTTGACAACCTCCAGATGTTGACAAGTTTGTTATGGTCCCTTTGGTAGTAACTTACAGAGATTCTACTATAATTTATGTAGAAACTGGACCCATAAAGTGGTAGAGCTTAATCTTCCCTTTCCAAAGAGTACTGTATACAATGTGTGTGACAAAAAGTACATTTAGAATAAAGTGGCAAACAATAGCTCAAGCGAGGCAACCAAGGTTGAAAATCGCAAGGATAAGTCTTATTGACTGTATATACCCTGATTTGATGTGATAGAAACTTTACCACTGTGCTCTTCCCTACCCAAACTGTAACTAGTGTATAATCATGAGAAAAATAACAGACAGATAGATCCTATTGAAGTACAGTCCATAAAATATCTGAACGAGTAATTCTGCAATCAGTCAAGGTCATCACATACTAGGGAAGTCTGAGAATTAAGGAGGTTCGACTACTTTATATGGTGTGATATGGAGGGGATCCCAGAACAGAAAGGACATTAAGACTAAAGAAATCTGAATGAAGTATGGATATTCATTAATAATGACATATCAATAAGTGGCTTACAAATTCCAACACATATACTTTACCCATGTTAGATAATTGTGGCAGATACAGTAACACCCTCCCCCCCAAAAAATTCCATTTCCTAATTCCCAGAAGCTCTGAATCTGTCGTATTGTAAAGAAACAGGGAAACCTATAGATGTAAATAAATTAATGTTGCTAAAATGAAGAAATTATTCTGGATTACCCAGATGTGCCCAATGTGATCACAAGAGTTATTACAAGAGGGAGGCAGGAGAGTTAGAGTTAGAGGAGGAGCTAAGATAATGCAAATAGAGATGTGTGTGTATGTGAAAGAGGGGCAGAGAGGTAGAATGAGGGAGAAATACAGGGACATTTGGAGACATTATCCTATTGGTTTTTTGTCTTTGTTTTGTTTTGTTTTGTTTTTTTGAGACAGAGCCTCAAACTGTCACCCTGGCTAGAGTGCTATGGCATCACAGCTCACAGCAACCTCCAGCTCCTGAGCTCAAGTGAGTCTCCTGCCTCCACCTCTCAAGTAGCTGGGATTACAGGCCCCCACCACAACACCTGGCTATTTTTTTGGTTGCAGCCATCATTGTTGTTTGGCGGCCCAGGCTGGTTCAACCCGCCAGCTCAGGTGTATGTGGCTGTGCCTTAGCCATTTGAGCCACAGGGGCCAAGCCTATCCTTTGGTTTTGAAGGAACGGATGAAGGCGGCTATAAGCTAAGAAATGAGAGATGGCCTCTGCAAGCCAGAAAAGGCAAAAGTCGATTTTCCTTTCGAGTCTCCAGTAGCAACACAGTGATTTTAGGACTTGCACAACTGTAAGACAAGAAATTTGTGTTGTTTTAAGTGACTTAAGTTTGTTAAGATTTGTTAGAGCAGGAATAGGAAACTAATACAACTTTAATAACAGAGAAAATTGGATGTGAACTATATAGGCATTTCTGAGTTATACTTCTAATAATTCCATTAATTCAAAACTGTTCAAAAAAATAAATAGTTTATTAAAAAACAGTTTAAATAATTGAGTTATATAATGTAAAAACCAGCACGCAGGATAGCAATTTATAGGCCTCTGACACACCCTGGCTCTTAGAGAACATGGTGAGCCTCGTGCTGTTTTTTCCCCTTGCCTTTGCTTATTTCCCTCCTAATGACGACTCAGCTCTCTTCTCACCTGTTGCTTCCTTAAAAACTTCTTCTTTTATTAAGTCTGAAATTAGAATACATTTCCTCTACATATAGCCCAACTATAACTTTCTCTAAAAATAATACTCCAAAGATAAGTTATAGATGACTGTTGAAAATTTGGAAAGAGAGGGTCTTTTGCCAGCTGCAATTATTCAAAATCATTTACCATGGATGCAGTTTGGCCCTTGAAAACATGCCAAAAAACCAAAGGATGCTTTTAGAAGAGAAAAAGTTAAAATAATTATAGGCGTATTTAAATATGTGTAAAATAATAATTTTAAAATTAAAAATCCAAAGATTCCATAATCACGTTTAGTGTTAAAAATAGTAATATTTCCCCAAATGGTATTTTTTTACTTTATTCTATTATTTAATTTGTTTCACCTATTTCACCATTTTATTTATTGATTTGTTTATTTCTATAGTCAGTAACGCTATTACTGCCTTTAACTATAAACCGTATTTTGAAGCACTGGAAATAGTTCAAGACCCAGCAGATTTGACAAGTTTGATTACACAACTTTTTTTAACCTGCCACATTTGAATGTTTGCAAACTCAAAGTTCTATCCATGGGCTTAGTGGTTATTAGAGAAGTTTCTGGCATCAAAGATATAGAGTCCTTACTTTATTATTCTTGTCCTAACCTTATTTCCTACCATACCTCAGAGACAAACTTCCTAGTGTTAGTCAACATTTATTGATTAGGACACATTTATCCTGCCATTCTCTTTGTGGTCCAGTCCTCCTAACCCTATACTCTCCTAAAGATCCACATGAATTCCAGATGATTCAAAGAGACTTTTGCTTACTAATGCATTCCATAGTCACCACCTGACATCCTATTGAATATATTTCCACCACTGTTAACTTGTTAACTTTTCATTATTACTAGAGACACCACTGACACATATGGGCACCAGGTGGTACATAGTCGCCATTTGCAGGACCCTTTTTCCTCATCTCCGTGACTAACATGGTTTCTACTGGCTCTAAATGATAACGTCAGATTGCCTTATAACAGTGGTTTTCAATGAATATTTTAAAATTGCTGGTGCCAGTAAGATATTATGTATTACAAAATAGCTAGAACAGAGGCTTTTTAATGTTCTACCACAAAATTATAAATGCATGGGGTGTGGGATACCTTAAATACCTTGATTTCATTATACAACATTTAAATGTGTGCGTCAATTGCAAAAAGAATAAAATCATCGGTAGAACTTTTTTAAATGAATAAATTATAATATCAAAGCACGTTATATAACAGACACAATTAGAGAGGTGTTAGTATAAAAGTAATTAGAGGTGTAAAGAACCTAAAAGAGACCCTTCCCTCTTTCCTTTCTCTCTCCTTCGAATCAGTTATTTAATAATGGCCTTGGATTTCCTATAAATATAGTATAAGATCACTGGACTAAAATGTAAAGTTTATGATAACTAACTCATTAGACTAGTGGATCCCAACTATTTGATTGTATTAGACATAGTCTGTCAGTTAAAAAAAAAGATTTCATGCCTAATATATTTCTATTCACGTGTTTACCAAGAGTTTATAGGTGTGTACTACTACACTAACATATTTTATATTGTACACAATATACAAATGTTTGAACCAAAACAAAAATTTTTAAAGGTAAAAATTGAACACTAATTATAAAATCAAGTTTTAATATTTTTTCTGAACACACTGATACATTCCCTCGCATGCCATCTGGGTGACTTGCTTGTGATTTTAGAGACCATTACCCTAGATCAACAACCCTTAAAAGCCCATTTTCAAACTAGATGCCGTCTGTGATCAAATCTACAATTGTAAATAGTGAAATCTGTTAAATAAGAACAATGTAATTAAATGCTTATAAATTTAAACTGATTAAATTTAGAGAAGACTCTTTTATGCTGAAGTTATTTATGTTTAACATTCTGAATGTGATTGTTGGTTTTTCTGAATACCATTGACAATATAATATGTGCATATTATTTCACTTTTTAAAGTTATCATCAAGAGATTTTTCTGCATCAATTGGGAGAATCATATGGTCTTTCTTTTTTAATTTGTTTATCTGATGTATTATATTTATAGATTTACATATATTGAGCCAGCCTTGCGACACTGAGATAAAACCCACTTGGTCATGGTATATAATTTGTTTGATGTGTTGCTGAATTCTATTTGCTAGGCTCTTATTGAATATTTTTGCATTAATATTCGTTATAATTTTCTTTTTTTAAGGTTAATCTACTTTATTTAAGTGAATTATATAGGAAGTTAACAGGACAAGTAGTATTTTGACTTATACTTATGTCAGCTGAACATCTTATATATATATGTATTTATTAAGTCATATATACATAATCATGAATACATTTATGCCTTTGTTGGAATCAATATGTTGATTATTTGCACAAATTAGAGTACTTACATCCACCTGATTAACATAGCTTTCATCTCATTTACTTAATCACAGTGTTAAGGCATTTGTGTTCAATACTTGATAGATTTGACTTGCACCCTTGAAATATGCTCCATAGGTGTAGTCCTACCATTAACCCTCCCTCTATTGAGCCACCCCCCTCCCTTTCCCTCCCCCTCCCTTTCCTTTCTTCATCCTGGGCTACAATTGTGATTCATCTCTCATATGAAAGTGTGAGTGATTATAAATTGGTTTCATAGTAATACTGAGTACATTGGATATCTTTTCTTCCATTCCTGAGGTAGTTTACTAAGGAGAATATTTTCCAATTCCATCCATGTAAACATAAAAGAGGTAAAGTATCCATCTTTTTTAAGACTGCGTAGTATTCCATGGTATACATATACCACAATTTATTGATCCATTCATGGATCGATGGGCACTTGGGCTCCTTCCATGAATTGGCAATCATGAATC
>CAUYQV010167002.1:0-12361 GCA_963574575.1 Galagoides demidoff
AGCTTGGAGAAAAGAGCTGTGGCAGATAAAAGGTATTCCAGTCTTCCTTACTGCTCCATGCTGAAATGCAGCGCGTGACTTTTCCAAAGATAGTCATCATTTCTCTTTGCCAATCTTTATCTTTATTAAAGAGTATCTGCATAGCCACACCCCTCACTAGGTCTTATTATTGGGGTAGGGCTTATATTTAACAAATGCATAGAAATCCTGCTGGGGCTTATTTTTGAAGTAGGTCTTATTTTGGGGGAAACATGTACACGATGAGTACCAACTTATTACAAACCTACCATCAGAAAAAGGGAAGTACACCACCATTTATAACTACTGTGTGCTAGAAAAATAACAAACCAGAAAACAACTGATGTTGACCTCTTAAAACTATGTTTAAAACTAAAGTTATTTCACAAATAAGAACGTTTCCATTATATATTTGCGCTATAACTGTGAACAAAACACAATTTTGTCCTTAAGGGACCCACTATCTAGTTAAGAAGAGATAACATATAGTTAAAAGATGCAGTGGTTTTATGAATAAGAATAGATTCAGAAAACATCACTCTCATTTTACAGACCTGGAGAAATTATGGGAATTACCCAGGCTCACATGGGCATATCCATGTGTTACTACACTTGAATCATTTGACCTCTTATCACAGTAAATATAAATTTGTAGAAAGTACATACTGTTAAATGAACAATTACATGACAATATCTGACACATCACAGGCATTTAAGAAATACATGGTAAATAAGTAAAAAATGAGCAAACAAAAACAAAAGATTTTCCAGAGGAAGAGGTGGAAGAAAAAAATTAAAAACAAATCACAAAGCTAAAAAAAAAAAAAGTCTTTGCTACTAAGAACTATTTATGAATATGGTTACAATGAACTCATCATAATAATGAAAACTATTTTGACAACAAAAATTAACAGAAAATTTTTGAGACACTTCTTCCTAAAATACACAGACATGCTAGAATTTAGATTATTTCACTCCCAAATATTTTAATCACTCTTACATACATCCCCAATTCCCAGGTTGCCATGCTCCCTTCATCATGTATGTCCAGCAAAACTCCAAGTCTGCTGAAATCCACAGGCTTCACCCACTCCATACCTAGCATCCATGGCTAGGAAAAACTACAACGATGGGTCTCGTTTTAAGTACAAGATCAGCAAATGCAAGTGAAGCTTTAGTTCTTTCCAGAAATCTTGCAGGCATCACAGTGCTTTTCCCTAGTCTATACACTCTGCCAGGGGACCTAGAGGACCATTTGTCTATATATCTTCTACTCTAACCATGAAAGTGAAGGTGATTGGAAGAAACCTCTCCTAAATCTCCACCAGCACAACTGCTCACCTCATCTGAGCTTGCATGCTCTGGATTCCCTCAAGTTTCTACAGATGACCCAAAGGTGTTCCTAACTAATGCTGACAGTCCTCGTGTATCAGATCCCCACATTCTCACAACTGCTCCGCAGTGGTGCTCCACTTCCATTTGCTCCTTTTTGTTCTTTCTGCTCATCTCCGTGAGCAGATAGGTTTTTGGAAAGAAGAAAAGCACTTCCGCCCCATTTCCCCAGCCATCTACCATCAATTTCTGTTCTTGTTTGCAGGCGAACTCCAGAAAGAATTCTCTTTGCTCCGTCTCCAGTTTTTCTCCCCCCACACTCTCGTAATCCCATTCTCTGCATGTGGGTAGAATGTGCATGTGCCACACAAAACTGCCAAGGCCAGACTTCTACATGGTCACCAGGGACCTTCATTCACTCCTCTGGCGTATATTCTCAATTCCCTGTTCCTGGTACTCTAAATCAAATGGCCAATTCCCAGTTCTCACTTCATCTGGCCTGTAACTTGTAGCATCAGACATATTTGATCCCACTCTCCTTGAAACATGTTCTTTATTTGCTTTCCAGACACTATGCACCTTCTTTTTCTTTCTTTCTTTTCTTTTTTTTTTTGAGACAAGGTCTCACTCTGCCTCCTGGACTATTGTGCAGTGGCATCATCATAGCTCACGGCATCATGATAGCCCACAGCGACCTCCAACTCCTAGGCTCAAGCAATCTTCCTGCCTCTGTCTCCCAAATACCTGGCACTACAGGCTGCCCCACCACCTTGCCCAGCCAATTTTTCTATTTTCTGTACAGACAAGGTCTCGCTCTTGTTCAGGCTGATCCTGAACTCTTGACCTCAAATGAGTCTCCCACCTCAGCCTCTGAAAGTGCTGGGATTGCCATGCCTGCCTGTGTATCTCTTGTTCCCTTTCTTTTTTTTTTTTTTTTTGAGACGGAGCCTCAAGCTATCCTCCTGGGTAGAGTGCCATGGCATCACAGCTCACAGCAACCTCCAACTCCTGGGCTCAAGAGAGTCTCCTGCCTCCGCCTCCCAAGTAGCTGGGACCACAGGCACCCACCACAACGCCTGGCCATTTTTTGGTTGCAGCCATTATTGTTGTTTGGCGGGCCCGGGCTGGGGATTCGAACCTGCCACTTAAGTGTACATGGCTGGCGCCTTAGCCAATTGAGCCACAGGCGCCGAGCCTTCTTGTTCCCTTTCTACCATCTAGGCTACCCTTGTCAATCTCCTTTGCCAGCCGCCCCCCAATCTTCCCATGGTGTTGAGCTGCTCTTAGGTCTTTGCTCTTTGCCATTCTCTTGATAACCTCATCCAGCTCTATTCTTAAGACTCTAAAATTCTTATCTCCAAAGTAAATCTCTCCTCAGATTCTGAAACACAAGCGGCCACTCACCACATCCACTTCAATATCTACCAGGCACCTCCATGCAATAGTTTCCCAACAGGTTTCCAGACCTTTGTCCCCTAGATCGTGTAGCAGCCAGAGTAATCTCGGGACTCATGAGTCAGACAGCATTTGTTTGTTTGGAAGTTTCCAATAGCCCAAATAACCACCCAAGTCCTAATAATGGCCGACACGGGCCTCCAAGATAAGGCCCTTTTAGTCATCCCACAGCCTGTGACACTGCCCCTGGCTTAGTCTGCATCAGCTCCCCTGGCTTCCCTGATGATTCAGGAATGTTCTGAGACACTCCTGCCTATGACACGTGCATCTGCCAGTCCCTCTGCCTGGGATGCTCTTTCCTGTAAGACTGTGTAACTATTTCCTTCACCCCTCTTCAAGGCCTGCTCAAACGTCAACTTCTCAGGGAGGCCTCAAACACTCACTCTTTCTAAAGCAGCCCCTGCAGGGCCATCCATGTGGCACAGCAGTGCTTATTGCCTATTTCTACTTTATTTTCTGGTGACGCTCATCACCCTTTAACATAGCACCTTTTATTTTCATTTTCTCTCTTATACGGTGGTGTCCTGGAGATAGCTGGTATTGGCTCATGGAAGCCGATTCTCAGCTTTTCAGGAATATTGCAAACTAATCACTGAATGATATAGCTGTTATTAAACATGATAGCCTATAAACTGACAAGTTTAAAGAAAACAAAGGTAGCAAATGCCTCAAACTCATCATTTCCTAATATTTTACTACATTTCACTCTATGTTAGGTTATTTCCACTAGGGTGGTGGAAATGCTACGTAACTTTGCATTTCACTAACATTACGTTGGTAGCTTGAAATTGATTGTGGTCAGGGTATTTACACCACTGAAATCAACAGATGCTAAAAATCAGGGCCTTTCTTTCCCTCTAGAGATCCAGTTGTTAAGCATTTACCATTAGCAGCACAGCACTGATGGTCGGACGCTTCTATGCTGTATCTCAGCATCTAATACAATACCTGACATAGGGTAGATGCTAAAAAATTAGAGCAGTGAATGGAAGAATGAATTTCCCCGGACTCCACTTGGAAAAGTATAATGAGAAGGAAGAAACCGCAGAACTGTAATGTATTCTCACTTGACAAATCATAGAGTTTTATATGATACGCTCCCTACTCAATAATGCCACATTAATTCAAATAAATGTCTCGTAAAATGATAATTCAACTTAGCTACGCAGCTGGCACTTTTCCAAACAAATAACCAGGCTTTCTAAGTTGATAGGTTCTTGCTTCAGAGTTATGTTCAGTTTTGCATTTCAGTGAATTTACAAAAAGGCTTTACTGAGAAGCATATGTCTTTAGTTAAAGATCAGTAGCCCAATTAAATATTACCACAGGAAAAAAACTTTTTTTTTACTTTTAGAATGATTCGCCTTTGAACTACGAGAAGCTGTTAAGCATAGACAATAAATGCATCATTAACCCACAACAAATAAAATTAACACTTTTCAAAGGCAAGAAATGGCAAATGGGCCTCTTAATTACTTGTTTAAATGACCCAGGACTTTTTTATTACCAACTGCAGAGAATAAGCCACACTAAAATGAGATAAAACAGGATGGATAGTTTAGCAGAGAAAGGAAATACTCGGTGTTTAGCAAGTCCTTAGGCTGGGGTCCAACAATGATTTTTCTTATATTAAGCAGATTTATTACAATCCACTAAAACCCATATACACAAACACGACCACTTTAAACATACTTAGTCCTGAAAAACTTTAATTTTAAATGAGGGCATTTCACTCAGTACAGGTTTTTATGTATAAAAATACTTTCGAAAAATACTTTCCAGTGTATCATATTTGTGAGAAAATTTACACGATGGATGCTGAGAGTCCCTACTAGGCCTTCCATTGATTAAAAAAATCCTCTTTTGATCAACATTTTGTGAAGTAAAAACAACAAACAGAACACTGTCATTGGAAATTTAGCAAAATGCTAAAATCCTTTTAAATCTGAGGAAAAGCCCAGTGAAGTTGATATTATTGGTCCCACTTTAAACACAAAAGAAAACTGACCTTCAATGGTTTACCCGAGATCACACAGTATAGGGGGGAAATAGGTCCCAAGTTTTGATTCTGAGTTATTTATTATTTTATATTATACAATGCTAAGCTCTCAAATGTTCTCCAGACATTATTTTTAAACTTTATTTGCTTAGGATTTTTCTTTAACCTTACCTCCCTACAGCCTGGCTTTTATTTTCCTATATGTACACGGTTGGGCAATTAAGTTTAAGAACTCATTCTAGTGGGTGGCGCCTGTGGCTCAGTGATTAGGGCGCTGACCCCATATACCAAGGGTGGTGGGTTCAAACCCGGCCCCGGCCAAACCGCAACAAAAAAATAGCCAGGCTTTGTGGCGGGCACCTGTAGTCCCAGCTACTCGGGAGGCTGAGGCAAGGGAATCGCATAGGCCCAAGAGATAGAGGTTGCTGTGAGCTGTTGACGTCACAGCACTCTACCAAAGGCGACAAAGTGAGACTCTGTCTCCTTAAAAAAAAAAAAGGAACTCGTCCTAGAAAAAGTGTTACATACGGTGGTCACTAGACAGCCAAGGGGAGTACTTCAAAGGTGACCATAGCGATATTCAGATATTCAGCAAAGAGGTATGTAGCTTTTCTAAGATGAGTTTCAGAACTTAATTGTCCAACAACCTCATTCTGTATTGTAAAGATGGTAAACACATCCCCAAACAAAGCAATTCTCTTGCTAAATTCAACAGTAAAAACCAAGATCTCTAAATCTTATGGTGAGCCTTTTCCTCCGAGCACCAACTTGTGAGTTTTATAAAAAACGGCTAATATAACCTGGGTGTTACATCTTTTCTAGGAGAAAAAGAGGTGAGAAATGGGTCTCATTTATACAAGCTACAAATATTCCAACTTCTATTTGAAAGAAAAGGTGTAGTTTTATTATTACTGCAGGTACCTGGTACTGCAATTCCAAACGTGACTAAGGAATCACCAACTCCTAACAGCAAGGAAGAATGGGTTGAGTTAAAAGAAACCACACGACGACCACATGGGGGGAAGATCTTCAAAAGTAATATGCTCACATGGTTTGCGGTAGCAATAAAAAGGCAGAGCCAGCGTGAGAAGTGGGAGATGAAGCCTTCACCTTTCCACACTTGCCCAGAAATCAACAGCAGCTCATGGAAGTATGCTAATTTTAGCACAGTATTAAACTTGACCATTTTTTAGTGCTGTGAAAAACATGATCATTCTTTCAGACATATAACTGTGTTTACAATATCAGACCTCATTGCATTTAAGAGCTTTATTCACTCTCTGTCATGAAAAAGGTGTCGTGCATTTATGGCGCACACAGTTTTACAGGTGTTTTAACATTAAATGGCTTCTCTGATATAAAATTTTGTAATGTACACGGTAATGAAAATTCAGTACCTCAAACCTTCATTTATATAGTATTTGAGTTAGAACCACATGCAGTTCATATTTTAAATATGATCCTGATGTTATGAATCATCACCTGCAATGATTCTATAATCACCTACAAAGGGTAACTCCATTCGAAGCATCTAATGTTTACTCTGGTGCTGAAGTAAAGACTAAATGTCTGACTTCCCAATAGGCCAGAATCTGAAGGAAAATTAAAATCGAAAGCCTGCCTTTACAACTCATCACAATGGCAAATACCTACTTCTGATATGAAAGCAAGCTTCCATAATATTTCCATAACTAAGAAAACATCTATCCAGTAATTACAAAAAATATCGTTAACATGATAAACACTGAGAATTCTTATACCATGAAAATAAGGTAAAATCTCTATCATGTAAAATCTTAACACTGAAAACATGTTCTGCAAACATTACATAATAAATGACAATTATGTATTTTCAATGTCAAACACTCTTGATTATCTATAATCCAGGCAAATAGAGGTTTTAAATAACCAATGTTTTGACAGTATCAAAGTTGCTATGAGAATTTATTTTTACAAAACAGCTTTCGCAGTATGTCATGGGACCAGAATAGTTTGGGCCAGCGCTCCCTCTCCTCCTACAGCGAAGGCTCAGTGTGCAGTCACTTTGATCTGCCAGTTACTTACAAAATCCACTTGGGTCCTCGCAGGGTTGACCATACGCAGGCTCTTAGTTACGCTGACATTCATTCCATGGCAAACCACAGCCATTCTTGGTGGTTTGAAACTGGCACTGTGCCTGTGCCCACCTGTCACGCAGAATGATTTTCAGTGTCACCTCCAAGCTACCAATGTAAGTTGTCTTACTGTTCCTGACTATGCAACTCATAAAAAGATTTAGGCGAGATAAAAATAAACTTCTGGAAAATTCTGAACTCCTTACTCTGTATTTAACCAGTAAGTAGGTGTTCCTTCACAAAGACATGCTCAGGATGCAAGACTGTCTACAACTGCTCCTGAATTATTGTCCTGGTGTCGCTTCCAAGAATGTTTTCCATTCATATAACTCTGCGAATTAGGTTTTTAGGATTCTCCAATCAACCAAAACGCTCCATTTGACAACATTCTAAAGAATTTTTTTAATTTGTTTAAGAGTAACAGAAGACAATATTGTTTAGCTTAACTGCCATTATATACTCTACTATCTTATTAGAAATCTAACTTACAAGAAAGCCTTTAACCGAAGAAGAAATTTCAGAATCCACCATTAGAAATATAAATTAATTACTGTAATAAACCCTAATGTTTTGATCTATATTCTATCCCCAAAATATCTAAAATTTATGAGAAAATGGTGAAATATAACTTCTACAATGCTGATAGTAATATAAATTGCACTATACTTATGAAAAGAGTTTTGGGATAAATTCTTTCAAAAATTCTTACTCTTTGCCTGAAAACTTCCCCACCCCTTTTTGGAATTCGCCTTAAAGAGGCAAAATTCAGACAAAGATTTATGTACAAATATGCACATTATAGGAGTTGTAGGAGAAAAAACCAACCCCACCAACTAGAATGTTCAAAAAGAGAAAACACACTATAAAAAATGAGATAAAATTTTTTCCAAGCACTAAAAGTATTTTCTATATGGAAGATGCTTTGGATATCCTAAGAGAAAAAAAGCAGAAAATAATCATACCACAAAACACGATCTCATTTATGTTCAATAAATTATATATTATTAGTATACACATAAGATTGGAAAGAAAGTATTCATGGTATCTGTGGCATGTGAATAATTTTAGTGTGCCTAGCCTTTATTTTTATGTATACTACGTATTTATTACACTTGATAAAAATAAAGTATATGCATATATTTATACTAAGCATGAATTATTTTTATTCCCTATGTATTAAGGAGAAAATGAGATTATTTACTTTCTGGGAAACCACAAGTCACGTAAGCGTAGCTTTAATTTGCTGTACATAAATTTCTATAAGGCACTAATTTAATGTAAGTGCCAATTCTTATGGAATTTGGGAGCAAATACTATCTTAAGCATTTTTACAAAAGAGATGAGATGAAGAAATTGGTGTAATTTAGCATACAACGTGCCACTTAGAATTTTGAGCAGTAAGAAGAGGCCTTTGGGAAATGCTCTCTTTTCAATTTGTTTTAAGAAGGACATTTTTATGATTATATGGTTATGTAGGTTTTGGATCTATTTATGGATGTGATTCCAGTTTGATCCTATTTGAGATTTATACATCTCATTATTTTAGGAAAACATGAATTGGGGGGGTTCCAACATTCCACTTAAATACCAAATGCCCCACCACCACCATTTTTAAAGGAAAATCATCATCTTATTAGTGGTTAGGGATTTTTAAATTTCACAGTTATAAAAATCTAGATAATACCATCTTATTTATTTTCTTCATAACTGCAGTATCTCAACTAAACCAGGTTGCTCTGTGCCTATTAGCAACTCATGAAAAGGTTAGAATTTGGGGCGGTGCCTGTGGCTCAATCAGCCCCATATACTGAGGGTGGCAGGTTCAAACCCAGCCTCGGCCAAACTGCAACAAAAAAATAACTGGGCGTTGTGGCAGGTGCCTGTAGTCCCAGCTACTTGGGAGGCTGAGGCAAGAGAATTGCCTAAGCCCAAGAGTTGGAGGTTGCTGTGAGCTGTGACGCCACAGCACTCTACCAAGGGCGACAGAGTGAGACTCTGTCTCTAAAAAAAACAAAAAAAAAAGGTCAAAATTACACAAAAGAAAATATAATTGTTAGGGTTATCATGAAGATGCAGAGAGGGGATATAAAGATTTGAGTATGCTAAACACAGATGCCACCCAAAAAACTCTCAAAGAGAAAGATATTTGGTTTTAACTTTCCTAGAAAAATATACCACAAATCATTCAGGCATTATATTAAAATATGTATACAAATGAAGGAGGAGTATTGTGGTTAACAGTGAAAACCTGGTTTGTAGAAAAAGCTTTTTTTGTTGTTGTTGTTGCAGTTTTGGGCCGGGGCCGGGTTTGAACCCGCCACCTCTGGTATATTGGGCCAGTGCCCTACTCCTTGAGCCAGAGGCACCACCCTGTGGAGAAACCTTTTTTTAAAAAGAATGTAATTAAAGTCTATCTTGTTTTTAAAAACTCTTCAATCCCAAGACTTTGCTAAACTTTACATAATCTAAAAAATGTTGGCATCTGTTTCCATCTCACAAATTTCTCACCTCCACCCTGGTTCTGTCCAAAACAAATCTAAATCGTAGTGCAAATGACAACCGGCTGGTCAGAGCGTCACCCACTGTCATCACATTACCTTCCTATATACTCCATTATCAACCAGAGAAAACACAGTATTTTGAGAAAGCCAGGCCATCTTTGATTAGATCAAGAATCCTACTACGTCTTGGGAGCGCACATATTAGATAACACCGTATTTGCCTTTCTACATCTGGCTTGTTTCACTTAATGTAACGTCCTCCAGATCCATTCATGTTATTACATGGCAGGCTTTCTTTTGTAAGGCTAAATAATATTCCATCATATACAAGGTGGGAAATTAAGTTTGGGAACTCATCCTAGAAAAACTGCTACATGCCTCAGTGCTGAATATCACCACTTCCCTTGGCCATCTGGTGACTGCAGTGATATTCAGCATTGAGGCATCCAGCCTTTTTTGAGGATTTCTGAAACGTAATTGTCCGACCTCCCATCTCTCTCTCATGCACATTCCTTATCCACTCATCCGTCGATGGACCGTTGGTTCCACATCTTGGCTACTATGAATAATGCCGCAAACTCTCAAAGGCAGAGAGTCGTTGCCAGGGGCTGGAGGGTGGGAGAAATGCCGAGATGTTGGCCAAAAGCTATGTTTCAACTAAGCGGGACACAAAAGTTCTGGGGATCTACTGTATAGCAAGGTGGCAATAGGTAATGACACTGTACTGTATACTTAAAATTTGCTAAGAGAACAGATTTTAAGTGATCTATTAAAATCTATAATGACAGTACGTTCTGATCTATAATCTATTAAAAGAATGACTCCGTGAGGGGACAGGATATGTTAATTACCTTGACTGTGGTACTTACTTCAAAATATGTGTGTGTATCAAAACATCACGGTGTACACCTGAAATAAATACAATTTTTATTTGTCCATTTTCCTCATAAAAGTGAGAGGGGCACATCTTCCTTGCTTTAACAACCACGACTGAAGTCTTTTTGGTGGTGGTTGTTACCTGCCACAGGCTAGCCAGTTAAATATGGCAGAATAAGCCAAATGCTACTTTACAAATCACATGGGCAAGAGAGAGAAAACTAGTGTCATACTGCAGGAAGATTCATAAGCATCACAAGAGCTGTTGCTGTGATGCAGGAGTCCACGCCTACCCATATGGTGGGGCGGGTGCAATAATATACATTTGCATCACGCAAAGATCTCTCAGATCTGCTACCACACAGCTTTGTCATCTTGAGCAAGATATCTTGGGCCTTGGTATCCTCATCTGTAAAATGATGTCCCTCCTACATTAAATACTATAATTCACCAAATTTACAGATGGGACAAAAATAATCAGACTGAGCGAGGTTGCAAAGCAGCCTTTGCGTACACATGTGTGTTAACTTCTCTCTTTTTTTCTTTTATGTCTAGCACTTTGTCCCTATTGTTTCCCTCAACACATAGGTAAAGAGAAGATCAGTGAAAAAGAGATGATGACTGGACTGAAAGTTGGCATGAAGTCAACACGTTCCACTAAGGTGCGTGAACTCTGCATGAAATCTGGGTATTCTCCGGGATAGCAGTGGTGGGTAAACTGTCACCTATCAAATGTCTACTGAACAAAAAGTGTAAGATCTAAATAATATATAATTTATTCACCAGGGACAGAAAACCCAGACTTCTGCCATTAGTGTTAAGTAATCAGGTAGCAAATGGTAAAGGATGCTTTACCCAATGATGGTTATCCACAAAAGCACATACCTACCCTTACCTAAGCAATCAAACAATTATCCTTTACTGTGTTCAGAGGTAAAGTACCACAAGTATGGAAAAGTAAGTATTCAATGTGTTCAATACTAATATGAAGCTAGTAGACACAAGAGTAAGATTTGATTTAACTCAAGTTGGAGGGGCAGAAGGAGGGAGGAGAGAGGAGGACTGGTGTGCTCCCACGCAATGGGCACAGGGCACAAGGCACACCTCCTGGGTGAGGGGCACAACTGCAACAGGGAGCAGACCTAACAAATGCGAACATTGTAACCCAATCGTTTGTACCCTCATATTAATCCGAAATGAAATTAAAATATATACATATATAAATGCACACACACACTCCATTACTAACTTACAATTCACTTTTGACATGAACTTCAACCACTAAGCTCACGTGGTCCAGCTGAGAGTAAAAACTACAGGTGTTTCATTTAAACCCATTTTTAAAAGCATTTGTATCTATAAGCTTTACATTAAGGTTGGAGTTGCCATGTCAATAATGCAAGATGAGAGTGTTCTTGAGAGAGAAGAAGAGGTTACACACAGCCAGAGGTGATCCGGGCAAGCGTTTGACTATTATCCATTATTTTATTGTTTTAGCTATGCAATCTGTCAATCTTTAAAAGACGTGAGTGACTCAAATTTCTTTTTTCTCTTTAAGGCTGGAAAGATTTTGACACCAACTGTTTATGTAACAGATTTAAAGACTACACTGGGGACAAGCTCTGACAGGGCTAACCTTTGTGCTGGTAAAGTTTCACCCCTGCTAACAATGTCTACCTTTCACAGAGGAATCTTGTGCCACAGTGCTGAGGAATTCCATTGTCTAATGCTTATGACTGAATAGAAATACTTTAATTTTTTCTAAAAAAAAATTACTTTGTAATAGAAAAGAACAATTGGAAGAAATAGAAAAGCTCAGTAGCAGGAATACCACTAAAAATACATTGTATTTATAAAACATAGCATACGCAGTTCTAAAATACTAGTTTAGAATACTTCCTTAGAGGCTCGGCACCTGTGGCTCAATCGGCTAAGGCGCCAGTCACGTACACCTAAGGTGGCGGGTTCGAATCCCCAGCCCGGGCCCGCCAAACAACAATGATGGCTGCAACCAAAAAATGGCCGGGCGTTGTGGCGGGCACCTGTGGTCCCAGCTACTTGGGAGG
>CAUYQV010167004.1:0-19320 GCA_963574575.1 Galagoides demidoff
GAAAACACTGGCGATTCCTCCAGTGCATCCCTGATTGGTCCATTTTCAATCCTGCTCCTGACTGGTCTATTTTATAGACCAATCAGCTAAGCTCTCAGCTCATTGGACAACTGCTGCCCCTATATAAACCCCTGAGCAGAGAGCCTAGGGGCAGATCATTGCAGATTGTCAAGGAAGATAGAGCAGAAGAATAAGACTTCAGGAGATTGTCTCTGACCTTCGAGGAAGAGAAAGCAGGAGAGCAAAGACCTCAGCAGATTGCTGCAGACCGCTGAGGGAGAGAGAGCAGAAGAGGAAGAGCTGTAACACTTGCATCCTGCTCTGTAAGGAGGTTTGGCTCTTTGTAAGAGCTGTGACACTTATATAAAACCTGTCTTATCTTGTTCTGCAAGGTTTGGCTCTTTGTAAGAGCTGTAATAATACCTCTGTAAATAAAAACTAACTTACTGTCCATCCTGTGGTCCATCGATTCATTCATTGAATCATCGAGACCAAGAGCCTGGAAATCCAAAGTCAAAAATCCGGTATTACTCACATACCCAGTCCTCCAGATGAAGACAGGAGACTGCTGGAACCGGTCACAGGTAAGGCCACGTGTCTTTCTTGACCAGTCTGCTGGAAGTAACCCTTCATTTCTCTCTTCTTTGTGCTTCTGGGAAAACGATTCTCTTTCATTTTCCTCTGCCTTTCTCTACTCTTCAAATGTTCCGGAGAGTTCTGTCTGTGACACTTTCATTGACATCCCTACCTTAATCACTCCAGCAGGGCCCAGGCTGATCTCCTTGCACAGGTACCAAATCCCTCTCCTGCTACCTGCTTCAATCAGGCTCGACTCTTTCAGAATCCCTCACCTTGCCCCACCAGTACTTTCATCTCCCCCATCTTGCTTGCGTGTGTGTGTGTGTGTGTGTGTGTGTGTGTGTGTGTGCACAGTCTGTCCTATCTTCTGCCCTACAAACGCATCTGTCATTCTCAACCATGAGGTGCTCTTTCAAAGCTTAGTCCATAGCAAGCACTGCCCCCTCCTCTGGAATGCCTTATTCACATTTCTATTCCTAGAAGCTAGGATGGTGCCGGGCATGTGGCAAGGACACTGTCAGTGTTGACACTGCTGACTGGTTCTCAGGGCGAAACTCAACACATGCTACTGCTGCTTTTCTGAAGTGCGTGCAGGTGAGTAAAAGAAATTAGATGTCTGCTCAGGAAAAAGAACTGACAATCCCGCTGCAGAAGAAAGAAATGCAGCTGATAACATTTTAGGGGAAGGGTCGTTTGTAAAGATGTGTAAAGTGGGAGCAGAACTGATAGTGACATCATAAACTCAGGTCTACAAAGGAAGGTCTGGTATTACACATATATCTGTTAAATGAAAATGAAACTAAATTTCACTTGGGAAAAATAAGGCACAAAATTACTTTCTCTTACCAGCTCAGTTTTCCCCATCAAATGCTGATAGTTACAGACAGTAGAGATGGTGAAGCCATTGAGACTACTGTTCTATTGAAGCGAACATTTATTTAGAAAGCCACCATCTGTGTGATTCAGGGTGAACTCCTAATGGGCACCCTGTATATTGTGTGGCAACCTTTTCCTGAGTTATCTGCTGTGGACAATGAAAGCCCCAGCTCGGATGGTTTTGGAAGCTTCGATTAGCTGACCAAGGTTTGTTTTTGGAATCTTCAGTTGGCTTGGGAACTGTAAACATGTGGCCTGCTTCCCGCGCACAGGGATAGGCCACTGACTGCCTGTGAGGAACAGAAAAGCAGGTGGCAGGTGAGTTGGCCTCATCACTCACAAGAGCAGTGGCCACAGGACCAAGGCTCCACTTGACAGACTTGATCTTGTTTGCTGAAGACGGCACAGGAGCACCCAGCAGGACAAAGGGGCCAGGATGCCCTGTTACCAAGGGTACTCTCCAAACATACCCCACTGGGCTCACATCTTTTGGATCAGGTAAGACAATGGTACTTTCCAGTCTTCTATGTGCCTTTGCCACATAGTTCTGATGGTTTAATCACTTACTCAAAGGTCCCACAAGTAAGAACTCTTCTAATATTGATCCTAAGCTAGTTTTATGGCTCAGAAAGAAGATCCCAAAAGTATAAATTTGCT
Source organism: Galagoides demidoff (assembly GCA_963574575.1). Taxonomy (NCBI): domain Eukaryota; kingdom Metazoa; phylum Chordata; class Mammalia; order Primates; family Galagidae; genus Galagoides; species Galagoides demidoff. The sequence continues at coordinate 2,113 of CAUYQV010167004.1, forward strand.
CCAGTAATGCCCCCCATATTCAGCTTAATCAGAAAGTTTTTTTTACTGAACACTACTGGACAAAATCAATATGTAGCTGTCCATATTTCTACTTCTAGTTAAATATTATATAAAAATGAATCCCGGTTGACACTATTTTAAGGCATTTAAATATCAATCATTAGCCAGCAAAGGATAGGTAGATAAGAATAACTACCCCAAAGTAATTCCATTGTTTTTTCTCCTTCTTACCAGTTCAATGTTTGGCTATGTATGGTCGCTATGAGAAAGTAAGTGCTTCTTTCTGAAAGATTCATAGAAGTGTGAACATGTTCTTTGTTCACAGAATAATGATTCCGATACCTAGGAACTGAGTGACATTTGGATGAAACAAGCAGTGTGGCAACCTCTACGGAACAAGTGTAATCCACATGCTGGAAACAGACCAGGGATACAGGGTTGCCCATATAAAATGGTCTGAGCTGACAAAGAATTCCCCTTCGTCAGCACTCACTGCTGTACCTAGTGTCTCAGGGGAATAGAAGAGGACTTTTCTCAAATATTCTGCCTCTTAGATGAACTTTTCTTCTAGGGCTGTGCACACAATCTGCCTCCCTCCTTAATGGGTCCTGGTTCATAGGTCAATACAATTTTGCCAAAGGATATCCTGCCAGGCTTCAGGAAAGGAATCAACTCTAACAAATACCCAGGAATGGAGTTCCCTGTCTTGTACTGAGGCTTTTGGGAGGGGCTGCAGGGGTGTGACCTGTCCTCCTGCACAGGAAGTGTATTTGCCTGTGACTAAGAATTCAAGGGAGCTGAATTCTCAGGAGCCACTCTCCTTCTGCACCAGAACTTGCTTTGAGTACAGAAAGCAATAGTGCTCTGAAGAACATGAAGAATGACCGGAGACCCTCCCGCATGTCTCCTTTCTCCGTGGTGCGGCCTCCCTGTGTGCGTATCAGCCAACCACTTACTCTGACGATGATGACACAGAAAGGGACAATCAGGGTGACCCATAGTCTCTTTCCTTGCCTGTCCCTCCTTAGTCATCAACAGACTGATGGTAGAGAGTGTAGCTAGAATGTGTACACGTGAAAGAGAAAAATGCCAAGTTTTATATGCTGTTCTGATTCTTCTAATAAGAGTAAAGGATATACACATTCATAAGCTACAAAATATAAACTGCGTAATTTTGGTCATTCCATATATGAGTTAGATATTCTTTTGTCCTTATATTAACCTGGCATTACACAATATAAAGAAGAATGACGTCTACGGCATGCCCCATGTGGGATCTCAGAGGCTAAGCAGAGACATGCTTCCCTGGTTAGTACTTGGTGGAAGAAGAGTGAAGACTTCAATGCTAATAATTTAAATTTTTAGTATTTCTTTAGTTAGAATGACACTGAATAGAATATTAAAGAAAACCACAAGTTGAGACACTGCGGAAGAACAGACATATTTTAGTACCTTTAAAGGGGCTTTCTCCTGCTTTTGAAAAAGAAGCCTTGCGTTTTCTTTCTGCATTGGTTTGTTCAAGTTGCAGAGCTGCACTGGCTCCAGCTGTGCCTAAGGTACTGTTGATCTCCTTAGCCTCTGGGGGGCTTAAAAAGGCTTCTGGTGATAAGGCCTTATGCACCCTCTCTAAATGCCACACCTGTTGTCAGGCAGACTTGAGTGTTCATGCCAAAGTGTGGCACCAAGATGAGAATGTCCAAAGTGGGCACGAGGAGAAACAGTCCGGGAAGCCTGGTGTCCACCACCTCTGCTATACTCTGGCCCGTGGGCCCATCACAGGCACCCTGATGGACTTGAACTTGCACACAATCCTGAAAGGCACAAATTCTCTACTGAAGGGCACTGAGCCCCTGTACCCTCTGCTTGAAATTCCACTCCTGCTGAGGACAGTTTCTCTCTCCTCCCTCCAACTCAGCCTAAACACTCCTCAGAGGCCTTTGCCCACCTAACCCTTCTTCACTGCAATTCTATTTAGTTTGTATACAGGGCTTCTCCCGACTCACACGTGTACTCACTAGTGTGTCCGACCTCCCTGTGACGCACCTGAACACAAACTGTGTCTACCATGCACTCCCTGCTGTGGCCCCCGCTCTTAGCACTGGAACCAGCAGACAGTGAGTCCACAGTAGCTATTTGTTGGGTAGATGAATAAGTATCATCAGACCCCCATGATTAGGATTTGTTAGGTTATTCACAAGTTTTCTAAATTCAAATCTAAGACTTATCTCAATGTGGCAGCAAATTCCAGACATCAGGTAACCAGCTATGACATAATCAATGAGTTTAGACTTTTGCCAAAGAAATGTTGACCTGAGTTTTTAAATTATCCATTATTAATAGCTTAGGTGGGTGCATATAGTTTTACAAATTAGTCATTTTTTAAAGAACAAAATATTTTTAAAATCCTCCCTTTTTCCTTACTGGCCTGAATATTAGTTCTTCTGCAGACAGAAGTTAAATAATAGAGCATGTAAACACACAGGTTTTAATGTATAACATTTCTTTTTTGTTTTAGGTAAGTTACTTGAATAGCAGCAAGTAAAAAAACATTTAAAATTCTTATAATGGTCAACGTATTAGGTTTTGTTACTTCCTTTTTCCAAGTTTCTGTACTAACTTGTCCTCTGCAATGTCAATTGGCTACTTAATGGTTTTGAGTACACTTACTAACCCACACTACCATCAGTAGCCCTGGCTGGTATCCACATTAGTACTGATGTAATTGCTTAAAAAAATGTTTAAAGTGATGCTCAATACTGCCCTTTGAACTTCCTAAAATACTGTTTTTCTGTAAACCTGATTACTCCAACAGTTCCATATTAATTCTTACTTGAGAAAACAGTATTAAATGGAATAACAAAGCAAGTATTTTATAATGAGAAGTTCAATAAATGAAAAAGGTGATGTGACAAAAATCACAATGGACTTAACATAAAATGGAATTTTCTCATTTGTAAAATAGAACTTTTTTGTCCCAGTCCAACATACTTGACCCCTGTCGAGCGTCCAGCCTCTCCCAGTCGCCATGCAAACTGACAAGCCAATCGCTGGGTACGTCTTTCTCACTTCTGCCGAGAAGCTCTTTCTAACAGCATGGGAAGTAAAAACCTCCATGCTTAAGGCTGAAATGACACCAGCCATAAGATTAAATCTAGAGTGTTGTGGAAAAACTGGAAAGAATGCCATTTCCAAAAAACTCACCACCAGCCTGGACAAAGCAGGGGAGAGCACAATGCAGGATGGAGGCTGCCTTTGCCCCCAGGGAGTGACCAGATGGGACCCAACAGCTCTTTCTACTATTAATTTTTATGATAATTCCAAGTTGCCACATGGCATATGCATTTTTTTTATCTAAAGGCAAAATATAAGTCAACAAAGTAACTGGAATTTTAATGAAAGGTATTTTTCATGAACTATATCTATTCACATGATATATTTCTCAACTATCCCCTACCCCCACCCACTCGCATCACCTCACTTCCTATTAAGTTTTTAATCATTATCAATACCAATAAGAAACAAAGAGCTTCTAATTATTATCAGGAGGTCAGATGTTTTTTGCAGCGATTTTATGAAGTCACTCACCTTAATCTCTTTTTCTTATAATTTGAAGTCATGCTTGGATTTAAGTATTACAGCATGCCAATTAATATTTGAGGAAAAAATTATAAAACTTTGTTTTTAGGAAAAAAATCAGGAACTAGACAAGGAAATATTTGGGAAAATTACAAAAAGAATTTCTAACTATTCTTAACGATGAGCACGAAACCCAACTTCCTTTGGAATGCCTTCCCTCTTCCCAGCCAGATGCAATTTCTCCCTCCTCTGAGCTTCCAGGACTCTATCTGCACTCCTCAGGTGGCACCAGCCACATTCCTTGATTTATCAGAGTCATTTCACTCACTTCTGGTTTCCGGTAGGCACTCTGAGTGAGACCGTCACTTTGCTCACCATTTCCACCGATACACAGTGGACTGCAGCAGACAGGGAAGATGCAGGAGAGACTGACCTTGGGGGAAACACCTACAAACGTACGAGCATCTCACAATAATCATGGCTTCCTACGCATAAACTTATGTGAGTAAATTATAAAAATAAATTTTTCTTAAATTCAGTGTGTCACAAAATCATTATATTTAAGATAAATTAACAAATGGTATGAAGATCACATTGTGTTATTTTCAACATAGATTGAAAACAATTCTTCCCTTTTCAACTTAGGTTTTAATACTTACCTCCAGTGAAAAAGTGTCAGGAATCTGGATTCTGGGATGGTTAATAAGTTACATATGTAAAGCAAAAAGATACAAGCTCTGGTAAAGTGGGATGAGGCACTTCACAGCCCTGCTGGCGTTGATGCACGTGGCACAGATGAGGCTTGGCAGTAGCTTCCCGCTCACTATGGCTCCATCGAACAGAGGCCCAAAAAATGGAACCTGTTGATCCAAAATGGAAAAACACTTGTCAAACCCAGGAAGAGGCAAACTAAGGATATGAGAACAGCTGACTGGCTGACTGATGCCTGAGATCTGAAATGCACACGCTGGCTGTCACCACAGAGGAGGTGTTGATCTCAGTAGGACACAGGTCAAGGGCTTTCCAGGGAAGCAGGATCGCTCCGCAATGCTCCCCTCTAGGGACTAACCAGCAAAGCTTTCAACAACAAACCATTGCCGGTCCTTCTCTTTCTCCGCATATCACACAGATGTGCTCACTGTATCCTCCTGACACCAGACTTGGAATTGGAGGGTCCTGATGTGTATGCCTCTTAACGGAGACGGTGAGTGTTCCTGTCAACAACCACAAGGTCTCACTGACAGCCCTCGTTCTTCTCACTCTCACCCCTCTGCTTCCAAGGTATTGCATTGTTCTTATTTCCTTCTACTTCCCGAAGAGAGAATTGGCTTGGCTTAGCTGGGGTGGACCCACTTCTACCCTGCGGGCAACCCACAGAGTTTTTGTGCCTATCAGGTTTGGATTTCTTTCTTTTTTTTTGTTCCCTGTGCTACAATTTCATTGACTCCATCCACTAATATGAAGATTGTAAGGTCCATGGAAGGACTGGGTCTACCTTGTAACTCTTACATTCATTTACTTTTTTACTCATTTATTTATTTACAAGTATGTAGCATTGTGATAGACGCTATTTTATCCACTAGGGACAAGGCAGTCAATAATACAAAAATCCCTAATTTCACTGAACTTGAAGTTCACTAGAAATTTAAGAGAATAAACATAAAATATGTGATGGGTAGTAAAAATACTAAGGTGAAAATACAGCTGGACACTCTTATGGGGTGGGGGGGTCTTCCAATTAAATCAAATGGCCCGGAAGCACTTTAAGGAGAAGGTAACATTGCAGTGAAGACCTAACAGATGTGAGGGAATGAACCCCAGCTCTGAGGACATCTGATGGAAGAACATTCCAAGCCGAGGAACAGCACATGCATAGCCCTTTGGCGGGAGTGGAATTAGGATGCTTCTGCAACAGGAAGAAAGCCACAGTGGCTGAAGCCAAGTGAGCAAGGAAAGAACAGGAGCACCTGGCTCACAGTTACAATGCAAATAGCTGCTTAATGATGGAAATTAATCAGTACTATAAATAATTTAAATTAATGAATGTGGGTCTCCATCCTAGGTCTTTTGACTTATCTCAACAATTATAATATTTATTCTTAAAATCCCTTTTCTGTGGCTAGCATGAGAGGAGGAGATTGGGGGATTGGGGTGCCACGGTGAATGAGGACTATCATTACCCAGGAGGAGCTGACATAAGGAAACTATGGACTAATATCCCTCAGCAAAGATGCAAAAATCGTTTACAAATATTTAGCAAATTAAATCCAGCCATATAGAAAGGGATGATTTATCTTGACTAAGTGTAATTTTTTTACAGGAACTCAAGGTTGGTTTACCATTCATAAATCCATCAATGGAATACAGAAGAAAAACTATATGACTTTCTTAACAAATACAGATTAAGCATTAGACAAATTCAACTCTCATTCATAATTTAAACAACCAAACAGAACAGAAATTCACAGCATACTGGGAATAAAAGGAACTGCCTTAACTTAATGAGATTTTAAAGGAAAAAAATATGGCATTATAAAGAATGATGAAATAGTATATGTTTTCTACCAGGGATCTAAAAGGGCAATGATATCTATGCTTACCTCTTCTACTCAACATTTTGGAAGGTCCAAGTCATTATAATAAGGAAATATAAGAGGGAGAAAGAAAAGGGAGGAGAAGAAGAAATGAACATAAAGATTACAAGTAGAATTGGCCAGTGTAGTGGCTAACACCTGTAATCCTAGCACTTTGGGAAGCCAAGGCGGGAGGATTGCTTGAGGCCAGGAGTTCAAGAAATAAGTAAAATTATCTTTATTCACAGATAAGATGATTATGTACATAAAAAGTCCAAAGGAATTTAACTAGAACTAATAACTTAATTTTGGTAGGTTTTAGGATACAATATGCCTGCCAATCAGTTATATTTCTTACTGTTTGCAATGAACAACTGAAAAATATTTTAAAATGCTATTTATAATAGCATCAAAAACCTAGAATAAATTTGACAAAAGATTTGCAAGACACCTATACTGAAAACTCCCAAACAGAGCTGAGATAAATTAAAGACAACCTAAACAAATAGAAAGAGGTACAATGTTCATGGACTACAAGTTTCAATATTTTTAAGATGTCAATTTTTCTAAAATTGAGTACTGATTCAACCAAACCCAATCAAAGTTCTGGCAAGCTTTTTTGTTTATTTGTTTTTGTTAATGAGGCCCAGATGAGGTTTGAATTTGCTACCTGTGGTGTGCAGGGCTGGTGCACTAACCAGGGAGATATGGTGCCCAGCTACTGGCAACCTTTTTTTATAGATTATATACCAGCTAATTCTAAGTTTATATGGAAACGAAAGGACATAAATTAGACAAGGCAAAAAGACTTACATTACCTGATTGCAAGGCATATCATTAAAATTTTAATAATTAAGAAATCCTTACAGCAGCACTAGAATAAATATTTCAATGGAATAAGTTATATAGTCCAAGACTAGAATCATATATATGGTAACTGATTTGCAATAAATGCTGCATGTTTGGTGGGGAAAGCAAAGTCTGTTTCAATAAAGACACTGGAACAACTGGATAGCCATATGGAAAAGTGAATCTTAACCTTCACCTGATACCACACACAAAAACTGAGATCAATTATAGACCAAAGTACTAATGCTAAAACCATAAAGCTCGAAAAAAACACGAAAAAAATTTTCACCATCTTAGAATAGGCAAGGATTTCTTAAGCTACAAAAAGCATCAATTATAAAAGAAAGAAAATAAAATAGATTTTATCAATAAATTAGAAATTCTGCTCACCATGAAAGTGAAAGGTAATTTATACACATTCACCAAATAGGACATAACCCCTCAGTTCATCTGCAGGAGGATAAATCAAAGATTTACAAAATGTCCACCCAACAGAATATAACACAGTAATGGCAATGAACAAACGGTAAGCACAGGAACCTTCATGGAAATGACCCAAGTGGAATGCTGAATAAAAGAAACATATGCAAAGAAGTTCATACTACATCATTCCATTCACAAAAAGTTCAAAAACAGGTAAAACTGATCAATGGTGCCAGTGTTCAGGATGGTGGCATCTTTTCAGGGGATTAGTGACTGGAATGGAGCATGATGGAGCCTTTTGGGATGGGATGACATGGGGTAGTTTGGGCTAGGGTAAGCACTACATAAATGTGTTCACTCTAAGAACATCCATCATGCTGTACACTAACAATTTGTGCTCTTTTCTATATTAACATTGTATTTCAAAGGAAATATTTTCCAGAAAATAGTAAGAATATAAAATACTTTCTCCAAGGAATTACAGAAGACATATCTTTTCAACCATGCACAGAATACTTTTTAAAAATTGACCACACTGTAGGCCAAGGATCCACAAATATAGCAGGGAGGGCCTAATAATAACCTGGCATCTATTTTTGTATGGCCTGCAAGCGAAGAATGTTTTTTACCTTTTAAATGGTTGAGAAAAAATACAAAGAATAGTTTGTGACATGTGAAAATTACATGCGATTTAAATTTCAATTTATAAATAAAGTTTTATTGGAACACATACATACTCATTCACTTAAATATAGTCTATGGCACAGTAACAGCAGAGTTGAGTAGCTGGGACCAACAATGTGTGGACCATAAAGCCTGAAATATTGGCTCAGCACCTGTGGCTCAATCGGCTAAAGGCGCCAGCCACGTACACCTAAGGTGGCGGGTTCGAATCCCCAGCCCGGGCCCACCAAACAACAATGATGGCTGCAACCAAAAAATGGCCGGGCATTGTGGCGGGCGCCGGTGGTCCCAGCTACTTGGGAGGCAGAGGCAGGAGACTCGTTTGAGCCCAGGAGTTGGAGGTTGCTATGAGCTGTGATGCCATGGCACTCTACCCAGGGTGATAGCTTGAGGCTCCGTCTCAAAAAAAAAAAAAGCCTGAAATATTTACTACGTGGCCTTTTACAAATAGCATTTGACAACCCCTGATCTAGGTCATAAAGCAAATCTCAATACGTTTCAAGAGGTTAAAATTTCAGTCTCTATTCTAGGCCCAAAAAGCTATTGCCAACAAACAACAACAAAACTTCGAAGGTCAACCTCAGAATGCCCCTGAGTGGACAGCCCCAGACATAGGCTCCAACCAAATTGTCTCAGTCAGTGCAAACCCTGCCCAACAGAGAGGGATTTAAGGGTCTCCAACAGCACAATTGGAGCCAGGGATCCACATTCCCACTTGCCAGACTCAGTCCACACTGTTGTCCACTTCTCTGCTCACAGTTCCAGCTGGAGTCAGGGGACCACACCCCTGTCTGCCAGTCAGTTCACTACCTAGCAGGCCTCTGTTCGCAGGCTCTGTTGGCATCAGGGCACTGGGCCCTGCCCTCCAATCTCAGTCCATACACAGCTAGCCTTTGGTTGCCAGACCAGTTGGAGTTAGGGGACCACGCCCCTGCCTACCAGTCTCAGTCTACTGCCTGGCAGGTCTCTGTTTGCAGGCTCTGTTAGAGTCAGGGCACCACATTCCGCCCGCAGGTCTCAGTTTTCACCTAGTGAGCCTCTGCTCACTAGCCCCACTGGAGACAGTAGACCACGCCTGACCTTTTTGGAAAGAAGTTTGGAAAACACTCAAGGAACTAAAAGTAGACCTACTATTCAATCCTGCAATTCCTCTACCAGGTATATACCCAGATTACAAAAAATTATTTTACAACAAAGACATTTGCACCAAAATGTTTATTGCAGTCCAATTCATAATAGCCAAGACATGGAAACAGCCCATGTGCCCAACAACCCATGAATAGATAACAAATTGTGGTATATGTACACCATGGAATACTATGCAGCCTTAAAATAAGGTGGAGACTTCACATCTTTTATGTTTACCTGGATGGAGCTAGAACATATTCTACTTAGTAAAGTATCTCAAGAATGGATAAAAAAATATCCAATGTACTCAATACTATTATGAAATCAATATATAACTACCTATAAACTCATACAAATGGCAAAAGTTGACTACAGTCCAGAAAGTAGAAGGGAAGAGGAGAAAGGGTAGGGTAGGGGGGGATATGGGAGGTGGGAGGGCATCTGGGGGGACCTCACCTAATGTGCACAATGCAATGGTACTGTTCAAAACTATTTTTAAAAAAGTATAATTGTGATGGATGTGTTACTTAGTTCAATGTAAGCATTTCCCATTGTATTCCCGAAGTAGTACCCTGAACCCCATAAATGCATTAATGTACAAAGTTATGATTTAATAAAAAATTTTTAAAAAAAGAAAATGATAGGTATACTTTTAGTTCTTTGAAGAATCTACATATCATTTTCCAAGAAGGCTGTACTAATTTGCATTCCCACTATAACAGTATATAAGTGGTGCCTTTCTGTGACATCCATGCCAAGGTATATTATTTTTTGACCTTTTAAATAATGTTCATTCTAACATGGGTAAATCATATTTCAGTGTGGTTTTAATTTGCATTTCCCTGATGATTAATGATAGTGAACATTGTCTACATGTATTTTGGCTATTTGTATATCTTCTTTTGAAAATGTTTCTTTCATATCTTTTGGCCACTTTTCAATGGGGTTATTTTTCTTGTTGATTTGTTTGAATTCCTTATAAATTCCTTATAGATTCTGGATATTAAAAAAAAAACTATAAACCTGAGGAAAATTTTTAAAAAGGAAAAGCTAGCTCAGATGATATCACTAGCAAATTCTATAAAACCTTCTGAAAACAAGTATTAAAGAAATTTCCAGAATATAGGAAATGAGAAAATAAACTCATTTTATTAGACTAGTACATCTTGTTTTGTTTTGTTTTTGTCGAGACAGAGTTCTACCCTATGCCCTAAGCAGAGTGCAATGGTGTCGTGGCTCACCGCAAGCTCAGATTCAGGCTGTGGTGGGCATTCCTCAGCCTCCGAAGCTGCTGGGATTACAGGTGTTCACCTTGGCACCCGGTTGGGTCTTTCAATTTTTTCAATGAGTTGGGGTCTCACTCTCCCTCAGACAAGCCACAAACTCTTGAGCTCAAGCAGTCCTCCTGCCTTGGCCTCCCACAGTGCTGGGATGACAGGCGTGAGCCACGAAACCCAGCTACACTAATACAATCTTAATACCAAAATGAAGAGCCAATCTCATTCACAAACCTGCATGCAAAAACTTTAACAAAGTATCAGTAAACCAATCCAATAGTGTACAAAAATAACTCAATCATGACTGAGTTGAGTATATCCCAAGAATACCTATGTGGGGTCATTTAAAAGTCAATTTATATACTTAACTATATTAATAGATTAAATGAGGAAAGTCAAATAGTCAACGCCAAAGATTTTTAAAGTGTTTCATAAAATTTATGATCAGTTTTTATAAAACATTTCTTGGAATCTAGGAATAAAGGGAACTTCTTTAATCTGTCAAAGCATATCTACCCGAAACTATGACAGCCACTAAATCAACGGTTCTCAACCTGTGGGTCATGACCCACAGAAACTGTATTAAAGGGCCATGGCATTAGGAAGCTTGAGATGAAAACATCTCAGGCTGGTATGTGAGACTGTGAAGCTGAGGAAAATATGCCCCGACGCCAGCCCATCAGCAGTGGCACCAGAGATCCCTGAAGATACAGGAAGGCAGAAACGTAAATACAAGGTTAGGAATCAGAAAGAAAGAAGCAAAAACCGTTAAGTATTTCAAATGACATGACTGTATGCACAGAATCTCCAAAAAAATATGCAAAATGGCCAGAACTAATAGGGGTTTATCTAAGTCAAAGGTTATGTAATAAACTCATAAAAGTCCTAATGTATTTCTTTCCTATAGCAACAAATGGTTAGAAAAGGAGATGATATTATTTACAACAGCCTGAAAATATCAAGTCCACAGGAATAGATCTAACAAGGAAAGTATAAAGAAAACTACAAAAGTTCACTGAGACGTGTTAAAGTAGTCTGAACACAGAGAATGATCGATTTCTCTGTGGACTGGGAGACTCTGTATTGCTGTGGTTTCCGTGCCACCAATGATTTCTGGGTTCTATACAATGTATAGTATACTTTGACAAGCTGACTTTAGAACAGTTACAGAAATAAAATAAGCCTGAGAAAAGCAAAGGCGTTCTTTAGAAACAACAGAAAGGTACACTCAAGCTGCAGTCAGAAAGACAGGTGCGTAAGAGGCACATGGGGCCAGTGGTGCTGAGGAGGTGCACACAGACCCGCTGCCCATGCGCTGACGCCTGCTGGCAACTCACAGGGCCAACCGCGCTAACGTCTGCTGAGAACTCACAGGGCCAACCACGCTGACACTTGCTGAGAACTCACAGGGCTGACTGCACACTCCACCCTGCGAGGCAGCTATGGCCTAAAGATGTGGAATGTCTTTGGAACCAAGGACCAATACACGGCGACATTTCTTCCACAGCTGGAATACCTAGGTCCAGGGTCTGAGGTCCTCTCGCTTTACTCCTTCTGACCCACAGACTATTTTTTACTCCTTTTCCAATGATGCTAGTCTCTGATTTTACTTTTTAGTACTTAAGGGAACAGCACTCTTACCAAAATAGGAACCAGTGAAACTGCCACTGGCTACTTCAGGCTGTGCAGAGTGTGGGACACAGAGAGCAAGGTGGTTCCAGGGTAGACGGGTGGGCTGCTGCATATGGGGACAGGGAAGGGGTTCTCCTGGGCACCCTCCTGACCCCACGCTTGGAGGTGAATTCAATGGAACACAGTCCCATCAGGACCTGATGGAGCATGCCATCCTGCCGGCCATGGCTATCTGGGGCTGCTCAGTTTCTGAGTGACCCATGGTGTCCTCTCCTAGTGTGATGACCAAAGCTTGCGGTTAATGAGATTTCCCACGACTGCCGACAAACCACGCTCCTTCCCACTTAGGAGATCCGTGTGGATTCCTGACCGTGTTCCTTACTAAAGAAGTGGAGCTCTCAGGGGACGAGGGGTGCAAACCTAGAAAGTGAAGCCCACATTTTCTCTGTATTAGGCCTAGGCTGGAGGAGACACTTTCACACCCAGGTTCTCCTCTGCTTTCTAAAGAGAAGTGATGATGCTGAAGTCTAGGCTGCAAGGCTGCCAAGCTGCTGGGGCAAAGAGAATGACCTAAAATTTCCATTTGATTTGCAGGAATTAACCTTTCTAGGCCTCAACCGACACATTTTAAAGTTCCACTGCAGGGAAATGAACAACTGCCCTCTCTTCAAATCCTCTCAGATCCACCTCCAGCTTTGGGAATTGGAGTATCGCCATGTGTGGGCCTGCCCAGGTCCAGGCCACGTTGAAAACCATGAATGAAGAGCGTGAGTGGCCTGACTGGCCTCGTGTTCATCCCATCTAAAACCTGCAGGTTTCTGTGTCTGGCTTTTGGACAGTGCCTTTATCACGAAAGGAATAGGTGACTGAATACAAAGGTCTAAGATTTGAGCTTCTCTGAGACTTCACATATGTAGTGTCTGCCTGCCACGTGAACATAGGAACCATACAGACCCACGCCCAGAACCATACAGACAGAAACAGCCCTTCATTAATAAGCCTCTGCATACAGGTGTGAAAACTAATACCTTCCTGCTCTCAGAGAGATTCAATCTATTGGGATTCAAATTCTGAACTTGGTTTGGCCACCTAGTACCAAGTATCCTTGGATAAATTACTTACACTTACACTAACTGTGTTCACACCTGGAGCACAGGGCAATATTTGCCCTATCAACCTTGTAGGGTGAATACGAGGTTCCAATGTCATTTAATCCTGAAAGTATGTTGTAAGTAGTACTGTCCTAATGAAGACAAGGTAGGAAAACAATATAATTTTCAGATAACCATGAGAAATGCTGAGGTATGTTTCTGAGAAAAGGTAATGTCCAGTTCTATGTATTTCTATTTCTACATTATATAAATATTTTATAACACATTAGAAAATACATTTTGAGAAAACTGAATAATCAGAAGACTCTAAAATTTTGCCTGAACATTCTGTAGACTATATAAAATCTTCTAGGTCAAAAGAGGCAGAGATTTCACCTATGTTCAATAGTTATTTATTTGCATCAAAGTTCTGTTAAGGGTTGTGGGGGACATAGGTCTGAATAAGTTGGGCTCCTGACCCTAAGTAGTTTGCCAGGCAGATTGTATTTAAAAAAGAAAAAAAAAAAAAGAAGGAAAAAAAGTTGTAGAGAAGATAAACAAAGAGTGTTCTGAAGCCACAGAAAGTTCTTCTCTAGCCCAGGAAGGCTTCACGTGGGAGGTGGACGCGACCTGGGGTGCTGGTAAAGATACGTGACGGCAGGAAAGCAGCACTGCAGACAAAGGGCACAGAACAGGGACAAAAGCGTGAGATGGAACGGGCTCTGTTTGCTAGCACCCATGTTTTCCAAAATGCATTTCATGAGAAGTTAACCAAGCTGACTGCTAGTTGGTGTTACCTGAGTACTGTGCCTGGTGAATGATTAAAGTGTTACAGATAAACAAACAGGATCGTGGCTAGAACAAGGCAAAGGGCTGCAGACAGCTACTGAGGGACTCCCAGCAGTGGTTCTTAGCCTTCCTAATATAGTAGCAATGAAAATAACTTTATGGTTGGGGGTGACCTGTATTAAAGGGTGGCGGCATTAGGAAGGCTGAGAACCCTCCCCTAACTGCTCTATAGCAAAGCGGAGACAAAAAGCAGCAAAAGGAGTAAGGCAGGTAGAAAGGCCTTGACTCTAGGTTTGAGAAGAATGGGAAGCTCTGGAATAGGTATCTAGAAGATTTCATGGAAATCTAAAGCACAGCTGTGCGGAGCCTGCTGGTGCAGGATTCAAACATCCGGCAGACATCAGCCGCTCACTGGGCGACTTGGCACTGCCGTTCCTTCCCACTCCCAGCTCATCCACCCACTCCATGTCCTGGTCCCAAACGCAAACAAGGACATCCGGTAAGTTCCCACCTCTTACCTAATGGAAAGGCTGAGCTGAAGGCACACCTGTTGTCTGTGTATGTCGCCAGGAGACAAGAGCTGAGGGGTGGTGAGAACTGGAGAGGCTGAGCTCTTACAAGTGATTCTCTTTTGATAAATTTTTACATGATTCTTAGTAATTAGAGATGAAATCAAAATGGTAAAGTTAAGTACAGAAGAGTGCATATTTTTATACTTGAAGAGCAATATTTAGGTGATTTGAAAGATGAAATGCTAGAATGTTAAATACTTAGAATGCACAGAACGAGAGATGTAAAGAAAGGGCCTGTGAAGTCAACAGTAATTGCAATGATAGTTACAATCTCCACAAACACGTCAGTGTAAACGTAAAGGGCAAGGACTGCTACAGTAGTGAGCTAGAGAATAATTTAGACTACAAGGTCAGTAAGGAAAGCAATTGTGAGGAGCTCCTACCCAGGCAGGAGAAAGGGCATGTGGACAGGTGCCTGTGGCGTGAGCGGCCAGAGCAAGTGCGCCAGAGAAGCTCAGCTCTGGCTGCTCCCAAGGCAGAATGGCCTCACTGGTAAGGGAACAGGGACTGCCCACCGAGGCCCACCGAGACTGTATAAGGAAGAGAAGCCTCTTCACATCTGCCCAGCAAAACACTGACCTGCCGTCCCAGGGAAACCACATCTACCACCCTGAATCCTGACACAGACTCAGGAAAACAGAACTTCTTAGGGGGCATCTCTTTAGAACCACAGACCATATGGTTTCCCATGTTTCTAACCAGATCCCCTAAGTAAACCTAAAACCATCACCAGTTAGAATAAGCACTGAGAGAATCAAGTGCCAGATTAGAAATAAAAGTCAAAATGAGCCTAGGGCTGGCCACAGTGGCTCCCACCTGTAATCCCAGCATTTTGGGAGGCTAAAGGCAGGAGGACTGCTTGAGGCCAGGAGTCCAAAACCAGCCTGGGCAACATAGTGAGGCTCAATTTCTAAAAAAGTAATAAAAAATTAGCTGGGCGTGGTGAGGAGAATCACTTGAGTTCAGGAATTGCAGGTTGCTGTGAGCTATGATCACACCGCTGCACTCCTTCCTAGGGGACAAGGAGAGATCCTCTTGCTAAAAAAAGAGGTCAAAAGAGAAAGATGTGATTTCTGAGCACCCAGCGAGAGCTGTGTGCACCTTGGCTGGTCCCCTGCTCCAGGGATGCTGGGTGGGTTCACTGTCAAGGTAATCATGCCTAAAGTCAGAACAGACAATTTTTAAGGGTCCCTTTAATTCAAGGACCTGCCACAGCTTTCCTGTTTGGGAAATTCACAATCCCACAGGAATTATGAACCAAAAAGGTGAGTTTGTACGTGTGTTTTCATGCCAGAGATGTCAAAGTGGGTAACAGATAAATTACAGTAATTTTCCTACTGGAAAAAAGATTAGTCATCTTATGTGACAGAAAGACCAAGGACTAAACTAAAACATTGATAAAATGTTCTGAAAGGGAAAAGGTGTTAGATTCTAGTTTCTTCTTGTGGCTCTGTGATTCCAGGTGGGATGTGGAGGGGGCGCATTCAACTCCACATGCACCTGGCCCTGGCAGGGCAGCCTCTCTCTGGGGGGCTGCTAATGGCTTGTTGGACTTGGGCTAGTTCCTTGAAAAGTGGAAAAAAATCCCATTTTACAGAGCCTGGGCTATTTTTTTCCGATTTACTTATTTATTTTTATTTTTTAAACAGCTTTATTAGAATATGCTTCACATCAAGACATATTAATTTGGTTCTCTTTCCCATCTTGAAAGATGGCGGGTGAAAAAGCTGAGAAGCCGGTTTCTAAAGAGAAGAAACCTGTTAATAAAAAGAAGAAGCCTAAGGCCAAGAAGGGGATGCCCCATGCAGCCGAAATCCTGTTCTGGTTAGAGGAATAGACAGATATTCCCAATCTGCCATGTATTCCAGACAGGCAAGAGGAAAATACACAGCAGCTAAATCCGAGATTGAAAAGAAGAAGGCGAAGGTCCTCGCCATGTTACAAAACCAGTTGGTGCGGACAAGAATGGTGGTACTCGGGTGGTTAAACTTCGCAAAATGCCTAGATACTATCCCACTGAAAATGTGCCTGGAAAGCTATTGAGCCAGGGCAAAAACCCATTTAGTCAGCATGTGAGAAAACTGTGATCCAGCATCACACCTGGGACCGTTCTAATTATCCTCACTGGGCGCCACAGAGGCAAGACAGTGGTTTTCCTAAAGCAACTGGGCAGTGGCTTGCTCCTCATGACTGGACCTCTGTCCCTCGATAGAGTTCCTTTATGAAGGGCACACCAGAAATTTGTCATCACCACCACCACAAAAATTGACATCAGTAATGTTAAAATCCCAAAGCATCTTACTGATGCTTATTTCAAGAAGCTCCGGAAGCCCAGACACCAGGAAGGTGAGATCTTCACCATAGAAAAAGAGAAATACAAGATAACAGAACAGCACAAGGTTAATCAAAAAGCTGTGGACTCACAAATTTTACTGAAAATCAAGGCTATTCCTCAGCTCCAAGGCTACCTGCAATCCATGTTTGCCCTGATAAATGGAGCTTACCCTCATAAAATGGTGTTTTAAATTTCTTAAAAGAACCTAATTAAATGGCTAATAGATTTTTGGAAAAAAAAAAAAAAAAAGTACGTTCTGATCCTTTTTATAGCTTGTAA